>VUQH01082394.1:0-13707 GCA_015106775.1 Etroplus canarensis | reverse complement strand
AATATTGGTTCATGTCCATTAATCACATCTCACTCGTGATGGCTTTACCTGATCATAACTTCTTGATACATCTTCCTTGTTTAGCTGTCCTGTCCAAAACATGTCTGAAATTCCAATAAAAAATATTTCGTTCTTGCCAGAGATTTTTAATTTATTTGAAAGGAGCATTATACCCTACACTTAATTTGCCACTATGGGGCGCTCAAACAATTTTAAGTACACCTGGGAATCTTTATATATGCTAGCTAACATTTTCAAATTGAACCTGTGGTTAAATTTGCAACAGTACAAAAGTCCTAGTTCATGGGTCTACAAAATAATAAGGCATTTGACTTATATTAGATGTAGCACACAATATATAATGATTGGTTGCACAGTTCAGACTTATTCAAGCAGTCAATGGTAATTACATTTATTTGTTCTTAAACTAGATGCCCAAAAAAACAGCCATAAACAGGGATTCCATTTTTGCAGTTCTCTGTGCATCAAAAGAGGCCATACTCCAAAATGGAAACATTGCCACTCCAAATGCCAGGATATAGACAGATCTGAGTGAGCAGCTGGGAAACAAGATCTCTGCAAAGGCCCTGTACACCTTTGTTAAGGCAAACAGACACAACATCTGCACAGCTTTAGGATTCAGTCATCCTGAAACTGATCCTGAAACTAATGATGACACTGACTCTGAATCAGGTTCCCTCGTCCCTGAACTAAAAATTGATCAGGATTTTCAGCTTCAAGTATCTTTTGACAAGTGGAAGAAATGTATTCCTGAAAAGGTCAAATACAAAGACCAGTATTCTCAAACTAAAAAAAGAGAATATACAATTTTGAAACCTGGCACCTGGACTCATATTATAAATGAGCAGATTGGGAAGTCCTTGCACATTTGTTTTTAAAAGAGCTAAGGTCTAGCTATTAGTCACAAGTAATTACTGTATATTGAAATCAGAGGCCACTGTAAGGAGTGTCTTGGTCTTCTTGACATAAGTTTTGACAACTGTTGGATCAAGAACAATGATGACTCCCTGCGCACTGGCTGTTCAAAGCGCTTCATGTCTGGACAGTTGCGTGTGCAGATAGCCAAAGAACTGTGTGAGGGAAGGATGGAGGTTGAAATATGAACAAAGTATAAAGAACAGGACAGCTAAACAAGGAAAGTGTATCAAGAAGTTATCATCACATAAAGCCATCACGAGTGAGATGCGATTAATAGAGTAAAACCAAAGTCTGATCCAGTACAGGTGTATGTCTAATTAAAAGAGAGAAAAAGACATGGCAGTGGGTTACCAGCGTCACTTGATAATAGAACTTGGAATATCAATAAAACCATAACAGCACATGAACCAATATTTTTACAGCACAAACAAAGTCAAAACATATGATACCATTTCCAGGGGAATCCCCGGAAGCAGATGGGATTGACATCATCGCCCGAAATTAAAAAGCGCTACTTCTATAAATCGGTAACAACACAAATGAAAGTTTTTACAGCAAAAACCAGCACAAACGAAGCACAAACAAATGGGACCATTCCGGGGTCAATTTGGAGCAAATGAGGGGGGTTGGGTGACCTCAGGATAACCTATAAAGTAATCGTTTATGACTCAAAAACCAAAACAGCACAAATGAAAATTTTTACAGCACAAACAAAGCACAAACGAATGCGACTATTTTCCTGAAGTTTTGCATTGCGTGGGGGGCCAACTTCACACAGGTTTGTTGAGCTTCTGACTACACATGCAGCTAAAACCACAAGTTTACATACACTGTGTAAAAAGACAAACATTTTTCTCACTGTCTGAAATTAAACCACACTAAACTTCTCCTGTTTTAGGTCAGTTAGGATTGCCAAAATTATTTCTATTTGCTAAATGCTGCAATAATGAGAGAGACATTACTGTGCTTTTAAACAATGTGGGAAAGCCCAGAAGATGATAACATGGCTCTGGAAGCTTCTGATAGGTTAACTGACAACATTTGCAACTACAACATCTATGCATGTTGTAGTTGCAGTTATAAACTTCCAGTTTGGTTTGATCAGTGTTGGTTTTTGGAAACTGTGTGGCATCAAAGAGCTTTTTTCAGTAAACTGCAATTACTATTGATTAATTTAATTTCCTTTAAAATGTTTAATTATTTTTATGTACTTATGTTGTAATGTCTATGCCAAGACATAATTATATCTTATTAACATTTAAGCTTTAAGTTTTGCTGTTTGCTGTAAGTGACTTCCTGTGTGTCACTTCCTGTTTTTACTTTTTTCCGGTATGTCTACAAGGGAAGGAGCAGTGGTAGCAGGCTAAATGATGCAAACAGACTTTAAGAGTTATTCAGATAAGAAGCTTCAAGAAGTAAACCCCTCTCTTGGCTCACAAGCAGGCAAAAGTGGTATGATTTGTGGTCTGTTTATGTTAATTTGTTGGTTTATTCATACTTTTGTTAGCAACATATACTGATGTGTTTCCCTTAAATGTGTGTTTTTGTTTAGTTCTATAGTGTTTTAAGTCAGTACTTTGTGTACTGAATAAACATCTGTGGCGAAAGAATATGGACCTTCGCTTTGTGACTGAGGGAGGCATAATTCCCAGATACTCCAATTTTCTCCTACAGTCCAAAGACATAGAAAGTTTGATTAACTGGCCATTGGTGTGATTGGTTGTCTCTGTGTTTGGCCCTGCAATAGACTGGAGACCTGCCCAGGGTGTATCCTGCCTCCTGCCCCATGACACCTGGGATAGGCTCTAGCCCTCCTGTGACCCTAAACTGCATGGACCACATAATCACCACTTTATGACAACACACCATAATGAAATGGTCCCAAGTGTTTTGAATTTAAAGATTTTCCATGGCCAGTACAAATACATTTTAGTTTGTACATATAGTATTATAGTTTAATGGACAGTGATATTAGGTATACTTTTCTTCAAAGCAAGTTATTTCCAAGCATAAATCTCTGGGACAGCAACACTAAGTATCTGCAGCTGTGCTGGAAATCTGCAGTTTCTTGAACAGCAAGTCAGTGGCCCCTATAGAACAAATGTGTGACTGAGGTTTAAGAAAATAAAGGGACAAGACCACCAGTCCCAGTGTTCTTTTCTATCAGTGGAGAGCAGCCAAGAAGGACCAGGGTGGTATGGCTTACACCCATAGCACCCTGGGCACGCCCAATCTCATTTGATCTCGGAAGTGAAGCAGAGTTGGGCTTGACTAGCACTTGCACTGGAGACCTTCTAGGAATCCCAGATGCTATAAGCCTTTGGGGCAGCTATGGCTCAGGAGGTAGAGCGGGTCAGGTCCAAATGGAAGGTTGGTAGTTCAGTCCCTAGTCTACATGCCAGTGTCCTTGGGCAAGACACTGAATCCCAAATTGTTCCTGATGCATCCATCGAAGTGTGAGCATGGGCTTGATAGTTATATGTGCTTAAAGGCATAGAACAAAGCAGTGTGTGAATGGGTGAATGAGGTTTGTATTAAAAAGTGCTTTGAGTGCTCAGAGTACAAAAGTGCTATATAAGCACCACTTTATTTAGATCAATACGAATCCAATGTTTTTCAAAGTGACCTCAGTCTAAATGGTCATATAACATCACAATTGACTTTTACATCTTCGAAGTGAGACAGGCTAGACACGGCAAGATCAAATGTAAACAATGGAAAAAACAAGCATGGCAAACACCGTTGATGGAGCTATTCAGTGGAAAGAAAATGAGGTTTCACTCACACGCTTCCATAAACATGGTTTGCTGAGTGTGACATCATGTATTCTTCACACCTGTCAATTCAGGGCTATAGACTGATCACACTGGAGTCTGATGGAGGTCGCTGTTAAATTATAATGTGAACGACCATGCAAAATAATCGGAACTCCGCCAAAAAATCAGAATTAAGACCTGCAGTGTAAATGTAACCCATTTTTCTTTAGCTTGTGTATAAATGCGTCCTAAGCCTAACCCAAGCAGTTCACAGGTGACTCAGTGGAGGTTAAACCCTAGGCTACTTTTAAATTCCTCCTAAAAGGAAAAAAAAACCATTACACTGAGAGATCTTTGAAGCACAGTAAGTCTTTGTGACACTATAATCAGGCCAGAAAAATCTGACTTTTGAGGTTTTTTTCTTGAGCATAATAAGAGAGCAGAGACAAACAACAGCCTTATAACAACAAGTCAGTGAAAGGGATGTTATTGAACCAATTCTAACAATCGACTGTAGCTCTACAAATCGGACACTGCAGAATTTAAGAACAACAATGTTCCACTTATCTTTATCACGTTATTACCTGGTGGCTTCTACACTGAATGTGCAGAGCTCTGCAACCTTCCAGCTGGAAGAGGGTTGTGTTTTAATAATGGTTACAGCCTAGACCGGATACAGATACCTCCAGGGTGCGAGGGTTTATTTTTGCAGACACGCTTAAAAGCAGTTGGTAATTTAGCTTTACTTTGTGGATGTGTCCATCAGCAGGCTGTCACTCAAAGTGTCGAACTGGGCACAAACACATCATTTCTACTTATACAGAGAGAGGACTGACTTTCAACAGGTAGGGCCATTATGGGTTATATTATAACCCTTCAAAACTGGACTCTTATAATAACAGTGTATCAAGTGAGGATGTGAAAGCAGCCAGACATAAATCTACAGAGAATTGGCTCAGCTTTATAGAGGATTTCAGCCCATGGTTTAGCTGTCTGCTACAGAGCTTTGCTGTACTGTTTCTCCCTTTGCTTGTAGCATTGTTTCAGACACAACAGGCTGCCCTGTACCAACTGTACACAATTTAAGAGCATACAAATATGCTAGTGTTCTTTAGATTCAGAAATTAGTTTCTATTGGTCCCAAAATGTAGGTTTAACACGAGCCTACGAGAGACTGAAAAATACAGTACACCAAATAGACAAGTTGATCCTCACAGACCCCAAAGATAATCCTTGTAAGGAGATTGGTTGTTAGTGTAAGAGGTATAAATCATCACTTCCATCCCTAATCTTTCAAAGCTATCATCCTTTAGGTGCTGTGGCTATTTGGACCAGCAGAGCTGTAAAAAAATATACAGCACCAATCAAAACACCTTAAAAATACAGGGAAACACTACTACAATAGAAAATATCAAGATCACAGTGTTGGCTGTAGGGTTACACCATAGACTTACTGTAGATCTGCTATGGATTTATGTCTGTATTGACGTGATGCACATCCATGATCCGACTCTCCCATTGCTTACATCCCGATGATGTTCTGTTGGATTGATTATGACCCTAACATCTGAATGTTGCAGAAGAAATCAAGACTCATCAGACCAGGCAATGTTTTTTCAATCTCCTATTGTCCAATTTTGATGAGCCTATGTGAACTGTAGCCTCAGTTTCCTGTTTTTAGCTGACAGGAGTGGCATCCAGTGTGGTCTTCTGTTGCCATAGCCCATCTGCTTCAAGGTTCAATATGCTGTGGATTCCTAATCTCCCTGCCTGCTCATTGGTGCACCAGCCACTTGTCACTCATCGGGCCTCCTAGTATTTAAGGAGCAGTTCTCGTGCCAGTCTCCAACAATTTAGGCATAGTGTTCTTTGGTTTCTTCCATAGTGCTTCTTTCACACGTTAACATCTCAGTTACTTACCTTCCTTGTCACCCATTATAGATTCCTCCCTATGTTTCAGTTGACTCCCCTGCGTCGAGCTGTCTAAACCTGTTACAACATCATACTTCAAGAAAAACAACACTCTCAGACTTGCTCACCTGCCTGCATGCTCTCTGTCACTTAGTGTTCCAGTGTTCCCTTCCCTGGATCGTGTGGGCTTTGCTTTGCTCAATCAATCCTTTTTCAGGCGTATTCCCTGAGCTCAATTAAGAATCCTTTGTTTAGTTCACTTTGTGTTCTCTTTAATAAAAACCTGGTTGCTGTCGGTGTCTGCACTTAGGTCCTCCATTCTGGTGAAATTATGACACAAACACATTCAAAAGGTCCAGTTCAGCAACTTGAATTAGCAGAGGTGTACCCACGTAGGCAGCTTTTGGCTATAGCTGCCTGTGTGGGTACACCTATCTATGAAATCAGCTATGCCCCTAACTTTAAATCTACCAGTATCTAAAAAGATCGGGGAAACTATCTATAGAGAACAAAACTGCTTATCATACAAGAGGCACACATGGGGAAACTTCCAGCATTGTGATGGATTGATGACTAGCCCTTGATCCTATCTCTAAAATGTAAGGCTGCTGCTATGATAAACCCAACCAGCATAACTGCAATCAACCTTTTAATCCTGTATCATGTTTGGAAATAAGCACACCTCTGAGACCATATTCTCAGAGCTGTTTTGCATTAGTCCTTCAACAACTTAATGTTTCTGTTCGACTGTACCTGGTTTTTAAGGCATTCTGAACAGCAGCCAGGTGGTCCAGAGGGAGCCGGTTTCAGCAAAGCTTTGAATTAATAACCTCACCCTGTGTACCACCTATCCATCCCTCAGCTCATTTTTTCTGTCTGTTTCTTTGTGCGAATCATAGCCTTAGAAGAGAGGAAAGCGCCCCAGAGGAGCGGGAATGGAAGCAGGGATTTTATAATCTTGCCTCTGGTGCTGCGTCTCTGGGAAGCTGCCTGCTTGATTATGCCAGCGATGCACCTGCTCTTAACCTCATTTCCTTGAACATCTGTCAAAGGTTTTTATGTTAACTACACAATCATGTGCGATTATGGCCCCCTTTACACCTGGCAGCACAGTCCCACAGCAGATAAAAGATACGCTTCATGTATGAAGGATACTGTCATTGTGACCAGACTTTTTAAGCCAGTTATAAATATCTCAAAGACTGAGAGGGGAGCAAATCTTGGCGCTGTGTCTAGGATAAAAGTGGCTGTCTTGATAACCCAAACATCCTAACAGGCTTTTTTATTCACAGTGAACATTGTTCTAGATGGAGTTTTCTTGTAGAAACAACAGAACACCTGCTATCACCTGCCTTTCCTTTTAATGTCAAGGTGTTAGTGCTTTGTAGACACTGCCTTACTATTATACTTCCAAACCTACGGCTCACTCATATAATGTGGGTACAGTAAAAGTCCATTTCAAGCCCCAGATGTACAGTCTGCATTATTCATTCAATAGGTTACTAATTATTGTAACTCATGGTACAGCATTACCAAGGATGGCTGGGTGGTGGAGGGAGACTTACAGTCATGTGACTATGCATCAGGACATAATAAAAAAGTAATTTGGTCCTTAGTAGGTTCTAAAGTTCTTTAAATCTAATCACAGATGTAAAAGGACACACAACAGATTCCACCATGTCATTATTTATTGACCAAACACAAAGCAACCATTGCACCCTGATGATTCAGTAGCTTTTATAACCACCATTAGCAGCAATGACTTTAAGTAATAATTTTCTGTATGACTTTATCAGACTCTCATGTGGTTGTGGAGGAATTTACAAAATTACTTCACTGAGGGTTATGGGCATTTGTTTATGCACAGCTCTCTCAAAGTCCCACCACACCATTGCAATCAGGCTGAGGTCTGGACTTTGACTGGGCCATTGCAACACCTTTACTAGTTTCCTTTTTCAGGAACTTCTGTTGTAGATTTGCTGCTTTGCTTGGGATCATTTTCTTGTTGCGTGACCCAGTATCAGCCAAGCTTTAGCCGGACAGATGCCCTCACATTTGACTCTAGAGTACTTTGGTATACCAAGGAGTCCATGGTTGACTCAGTGACTGTAAGTCCAAATCATCACCGCTCCACCACCGTGCTTGACAGTTGGTATGGGGCGTTTGTCCTGATATGCTGCATTCAGTTTTCACCAAAAGTGGTGCTGTGCATCATGGCCAAATGTCTCCACTTTGGTCTCGTCCAAAGGACATTGTTCTAGAAGTCTTGTTCTTGTAGGGTCTGAGATGTAGCTCTTGTGGTGTTTCCAATTGTTCTGAGTGTTGCATGGTCTAACCTTGGGTGAATTTGCTCAGATGCCCACTTCTAGGGGGAGGAGAAGGAAAAGAGAGAAGAAGGCAATCCTCCCTTTTCTAGCTGAGTACCATGGACTCAGATTTGGAGGCACTAATTCTCGAGCCCCTCCCCCAGGGCTGGCTCAAGGGCAGGGCCTTGGTAAGACCAAACCGGATGAGGTACACTGTGTCCTTGGAATTATATTTATCACTGGGATCGTTTTAGACCACGCTTAGTCTGGCTCTTCACCCAGGACCTGTTTGCCTTTGAAGACCCTACCAGGGGCGAACTACCCCCGACACCATAGCTCCTAGGATCATGAGAGGCTGCAACCTTTCTTACATGTAGAATTTATATAATTTTATCTTCTTTTTATCTTTAGTTTCTATCTATCATATTTATATTTATATTTATACATATATTTAAAGGAGTGTCTGTAATACAAGCAATTCCCTGAGATTAATAAAGTAATCTGATTCTAAATCTGATAGGGCGCCATACATAGTATGCAGACACTTAACCTGACAAGAAATCTGACTCTGCTTGGGTCACTTTGGGTTATAGATAAGACTTTTTTAGTTTCACCTAGGATCAGTCATTTCTTATTCTATGGTTTAATCAGTAGCAAAGATGTAGAATCATATACTTAGTCCTCAGGTGCGTGGGCGTGTCTGCACACCTGTTCTTGATACGGGCCACCTGCAGGAGCTTTTATGACATCCCAATCTGAATCCATAGATATTACTATAGAGTTGGCCCGCCCTTTGCAGCTATAACAACTTCCACTCTTCTGGGAAGGCTTTCTACAAGGTTTTGGAGTATGACAAGAATAAATTGTTGTCTCTTGCTTGGCTGTTGTGCGACTGTGCCATCCATCACCTCACCAACCCTTTTGTTGGTTTCTGTTCTCCCTCAAGAAGGTTTTCATAGCCACATCTCAATATGTGACAAGTTGGGAATGAAAATGCTTTTCACATTGACGTTGTATTTTTCTTAAGGAGTATGTTTGGCTTTTTTTGTTTTCTTACTGTTATTCTTAGTTGGAAAGACCAGGGAACATTCATTGATTTCCCTTCTGTCAGGCTAATATGGGCTTCAACAAAGTGCCTTTTGTGTGTTTGAAATTGCTTACCTCTGTCAGTTCAGCCTTCAGCCCGGAAACGTCAGACGCCTGCCAATACTCTTCCGATTCTTCAGATTACCATTTCAGTATAGAACAGAATCGTTTGTCATGCACATTGGCTGTAATCAACGACAGGACTTGGGACATTTGGCTAACACATGAACAGATCCTTGTCTTTTTGCCATTTTGGCGGCTTCAGTGAGTAATTTTCTGTACTTAATTCTCCTTTGACAAACTTAGCAGCTATCAGCCCCTACCTGGAGTGATATTTTTGAGCGAGCTCCTCTGAGAACAGGGATGAGTCACCTTGTGAGAGTCTTCCCAGAGGTTCAGTGGTTCTATAATTGATCTTCTCTCATGTTTCCTTCACAAGAGAAAGCAGGCACTTCAAAAACCTACCGGCACACCTGCTTAACTGTTTAACTATTATGTCTGTATGTCACTCACTGGCACAGCTGATTGCCAGGAGGAGTCTACAGGCACTCTATCAAGTATTTGACGATCACCCCATTAGGTGAATACATCTGGCTCTACTTGATTTCAGGCTTTTCCTTTCCAATCCTCAAGGAAACAGGTTAACAAAGCAGCAAGTTATTATCCTCACCCCAAAAACCTCCTATGTATTCCATGATTGATTTCATCTTTTAAACTTATACCTGAACAAAGGGGAAGCCATGAGTCCTGAAGGGAAAACCCTTGCAACAAAGCGATGAATTGATAATCTCGCCCTCAGCAGTGTTTCTGTAGTGCCATATGTGCTCTAACAGCCTGTGGGATCCGACACGGGGTCTCTGAAGCCTAAAATAGGGTAGGCCACGTCTAATAACAGAAGCCACAAACTGGAGTCAGATAACAAAGGAAAACAGGAGCCACACTCAGTTTTATACCAGCAGACCAAATCTTTGCTTTTGCACTTAATGTCATTGCACAAGTTCCACTGTTAACAGGATATGCTTTGCTGCTCCCCACCACTGCCTACATCCCAGAGAGGAAGTGCTGCCATGATTCTGATAACAAAAACCAGGCTCTTGGCTTTAATGCATTACTGCAATATTGCACAACTTATGGAGCTTACAACATTTTTTTCTGTTTTTAGCCTGGGAGAAAGATAAGATCATTTTTTTGCACTCTTTCAATAGATAACAGCTGGCATATTATCATCTAAAGCATCACAGACTATGTTGCAGACCAAGGTCTATGCTAAAATCCAATATTTTGTTCATGTTTGGCTAATTATTTCCACTGATTCAAGTCATACACTTTTTTGTAATCATTAAATTCTGATGTTTCATTCAGTCCCACTGCCAACGGTGTATAAAATCAAGTACCTAACCGTTCAGTCTGACTTGACAAATGTGTGTGAGAGAATGGGCCGTTCTATAGAGTCCACTGAATTCCAGTGTGGTACTGTAATAGGATAGCAACAACACAGTTCGTGATTTTTTTTTTTTTTTTTTTCTTTCTAGATATTCTACGATAAGCTGTGAGTTGTGATATTGCAAAGTGGGGTGGCTGTGGCTCAGGAGGCAGAGCGGGTCATCCTCTAAATGGAAGGTTGTTGATTTGATCAGCACAAAAACTGTGCACCAGGGTTTCCATGGCTGAGCAGCTGCATGCAAGTCTTACATGACCAAGCACAATGCTATTAGATGGAGAGGTGCAAAGCATTGGACTCTGGAGCAGTGATGAATCAGGTTTCTGTCTGGCAGTCTGATGGACAAGTCAGAGTTTGACGAACGCCATGCGAACATTCCCTGCCTCACTGCGCTGTGCCAACTGTAAAGATTAGCATGGGTCCCTAAGTTCCAACGAAGGGGAATCTTAATGCCTCATTTTGGACAATTACAACTATGTGGGAGCCGTTTGAGGAAGGCCCTTTTCTGCTCCAGCATGACTGTGCCCCAGTGTACAAAGCACGGTCCATACCAGCATGGTTGGGTAAGTTTGGTGCGAAAGAACTTGACTGGCTCACACAGAGCCCTGATCTCAACCCCAATGAATACCTTTGGGATACATTAGAGCAGACTGTGAGTCAGGCCCTCTCATCCAGCATCAGCATCTGATCTCACAGATGCTCTTCAGGATGAATGGGCAAAAATTCCCACAGACACACTCCAACATCTTGTAGAAAGCCTTCTTAGAAGAGTGGAAGGTGTGATAGCTGCAAAGGGGGGATCAACTATTAATGCCAATGGAGAAAGAATGCGAGACCATAAAGGCTCCTGCTTCTATAATGTGTAGGTGTTGCAGTACTTTTGTCCATATAGTATGTGTGTGTGCATGTGTGCATGCCACCGTGCAGTTTTGTGAATGTGTCGTGTTAACCAAGCTAAGTAGTGTTAGTAGTCCATACTTTCATCCAGATATCATCACTTTTGGCTCCAAAACACAAACACTGAGGCTTCAGAATGTGGAGCCCACAAACAATTACTGATAACACTCAGGCTATGTCCATCATTTATATACAGTTTTTGGTTTGGAACAGCAATCTTCAGCCCATCCACTTTTTGGCTTTTTTCTTAAAGATGCTCAAATTGCTTTAGTTTATTCTTGTGAAGCACTTGCTCAGTATAATTGTTTGTCTTCTGCTGGTATCTTCACTTTTGCCTGGACATGGTATGTTTGTGTGTATGATTCTGTCTCATTCTGATTTGTTTCACTAACTCGCCGTGGGGTTCGGTAGATGTCAGCGGATCATCCACATCACCGAGAACTGCTGGAGTCCCAACATTGAACTGGTAGCTGGAATGTATAGGGCCTGAAATGCACTTTTTTGGGCAATTATTCCTGGCACTGCCTTGGTGCTTCCTCAGTTCTCAGCAAGCCTTTCACAGGAGGCGACCTGAAGGCCATACACTCAGTGTCAACCCAAACATATTTTTTTCAGTAAGATGCCTCAGCTATAAATATGCGTCTATATTTGGCGAGTTTTGTACACTGTTGCGACTGTTTTCAGCGGAAATTCAAGAGCAGCTGCTGGACCGTTTTGTTCTAAGCAAGCAAATGCAAAGAAATGATGGCATGCCTACACTTTCCCATCCTAAAAAAGTAAAAAGCATGACTCACATGAATGAAGAAAGCTTATTTGCATAAGGAATGACAGCAGGAAGTATACTCCACCATTTGAATTGAAGGAGAGTGCATTCTGCCTGTAGCAGACTCTCTCAGTCCCAATCTCTGCATCTGAATAAGTCATAGAAGGAACACATCTGGCTCCTCGATGAGAGATGGGAAGAAAGGGCGAGCAAGAGCAATGATGGAAAATAAGGCAGGAAGGTAACGGCAGGAGCGGATAAAAGGTGGAGATTAAAAAAAAAAAAAGCAAGAGGAGATGAAGTGAGGGAATGAAGAAGAGATTTGAATGATGGGAGGGAAAGGTATTACAGAGAAGAGGAGGAAATAACAACAATGGCAGAGGTTATTTTTCTCTCCCATCTGCTTTTACATTTCCTGCACAACAGACAGCTGAGAAACCCAACAATGACACCATGGCAGTCTAATGTGTCTCGAAAATGACCTGTCTGTGGCCATTTCACAAAAGCACCAATTTATTGATTGTAAAAACCACTAAGGACATGTTTCTAATTCTTCCTGCTGACTTACAGCAATATTTAATCTCATGTGAGCGATAAAATTAGACTCCATGTCACCATAATATCACCTATTGGTCCCTCTGCATATTGCAGCCTCATCGGCGACCTGTTCAGGATGTACCCTGCCTTTTGCCCCATCACAGCAGGGATAGACTCCTGCACCCCCAGCAACCCTGAACTGGATAAGTGGAAGAGATGGATGGATGGATGGACAGGATGTTGAGGTTTGGAGCGAAAAGTGACCATATTTGGACCAGAGGGTGGTGTGCTAATCCATACAGTGTACAAGTACAATGCAAAGAGTCACACATCAGCTAATTAGTGCTTTGTAAAAGACTAATAAAGTCCTATAATCTGACTCATCAAAACTGAAGCAAAAACTTTAAACCATATTATTTTTCAGGCTATGCAAATAAAACATTCCAAAAGGCACGAAAAGCACAAACATGTTTGAGAGGTCGAGTTCAGACCACTTAGTGGAAGTGAAGACTAGGATACCCAAGGAATGGAGAATAAGTGCACTGGTACCAGTTTTGAAGAACAAGGGTGATGTGCAGAGCTGTAGCTCCAACAGAGGTATAAAGTTGTTGAGCCATACCATGAAGATACAAGAAAGAGTTGTTGCCAAGAAAGAGTACAATAGATGCAATGGTTGCTTTGAGAGTGCTGATGGAGAAGTACATAGAAAGTCAGAAGGAGTTGCACTATGTCTCTGACTCTCTGTGTCTCTCTAGAGAAAGCATATGATAGAGTGCCAAGAGAGGAACTGTGGAATTGTATGAGGAAGTCAGGAGTGGCAGAGAAGTATGTGAAGGTGGTGCAGGACATGTATGGGGACAGTGAGACAGTGGTGAGGTGTGCAGTAGGAGTGACAGCTGGGTTCAAGGTGGGGGTGGGATTACATCAGGGATCAGCTCTGAGCCCCTTCTTGTTTGCAATGGTGATGGACAGATTGACAGATGAGGTCAGGAAGGAGTCTCCGTGGACTATGATGTTCACAGATGACATTGTGATCTGTAGTGAGAGTAGGGAGGAGTTAGAAGAGAGCCT
>VUQH01082391.1:0-13657 GCA_015106775.1 Etroplus canarensis | reverse complement strand
AAAGACTACTCAATATATTTATAAATATATATATATATATATATATATATATATATATATATATATATATATATATACTCAGAGAAAGCAACAGGATTCACAGTACAGCAGGAGTTAGACACAAAGAGCGCTAATGGCACACACTAATTGTGGCAGTATGTATTTTCATATTGCATGTATTTCATAGTAAAAGCCATTTAGAACAAATGGCTAGTATCTTACTGGGTATAGCAATAACACAGCACTCTCATTCTTGCCTGCACCTCTAGATTTATAGAACTGAATTATTAGAGTAAAGCCTGCAGGGACAGATGGGGTGCAAGGAATGAAATGGTGCTACTTATCACTTTATTCACTTAATAGGAAAGAAAAGGGCAAGTTTATTTGTATGCATAAGCCTGAGACAGACACACCATCATTTTTTGTGATTAAAAATGACAAGAATAAGATTTAAACATTTAAAATGTTAAGCCACTACACATTTCATTGCACACATTATTAATCAATTTGGACACCTCAGGCCTGTCTCTAATAATAGACTTTTAATCAACATTACCATAACGATTGTAATAACTTGACTTTGTGGTCACATTATTGCTTTTAGGAAAGGTCATACAGGCTCCTGAATCTAAAACTGACTCTAAAATCTGTATTCAAAAGACAGAACAAAAGGGAGCCAGGCCAAAAAGGGTCATTAAATATGTCTGGTGTTATCTTGAGATGCTTTTTTTAAAATTTATGATACCTGGTGAATGGTAGAAAGGTCTCTAAATTGTATGATAAAAACAATCAGACTATAAAAACACTTTTATCTGAACGAGTGTCTGCTGTAGCTTAATGGATGAACTGTAATTTGGTTGTTAAAGCATAATAAAACTCTTAACTCTAAGAATTTAATCATCTTGCTGTAAACCATCTGGTATGGAAAATCCTTTGAGATATGTTGTTCTACAATGCAACACTGACCTCAGATCTCCCCAGAGAGAAATTTTTTTTTTTCAAACATTAAGCTTTAACACAGATCAATAAAGTGTTACATTGTCAATTTATCCCAGTGGGTGGTTGCCTTTTATTTTCTAAGTGACTTATGAGTGAGTGTGGGGGCTTAGTGCTCCTAACCCATGCTTGATCAGTCAGAAAAATATGATGTTGGTCTGTTGTAGAGACATTAATGGGCAACCATTTGTTGAGAGCCAGAGGTGTACTTTTAGCACCTCTTATGCCAATCAGGGCTTTTCTCTGTAATGATGAAAATCTAGATGGAGTTCTATGACTCATTTGAATCGCTACCCCAAAACCATTTGCTTACACTAGTGCATCATATTTTAGTGCTGTTTCTTTCCCTTTGTAAAAAGCCAAGAACAACCACTGAGAGTAGAATAAGCATTTTAGACCTGATGGGACACAAGTGTTATAATCAGATGGTTCTATATTATGCTTTCTTTTGCTGGAAAACATAGATCCAATCAGTGCAAAGTCACAGGATTCACACAGCTCAAACAACTATTATAATTGCTGGCTGTCTTTGTTTTGATTTTTGTTTTTTTTGGTTTGTTTTTTGTTTTTTAAATTAAAAAAAAGCGCAATGAAATGTTATTATACTGTCTTTTTACGTGGGAATTCTGAAACAATAATGTTGGGTTTTAGGGTGGAAAAGCCCTTTTTCAGGAGGCATCAGTATGGGTTGATTTGTATGGAGATGAAGTAAAGCACCAGAGTCTCCAGAGCGCTGATTTTCTTTTACTGAAAACTATGCAAATACAGTGAAATTTAACAATACACCAAGCAAAAGGATGTAACACAACATAGAAGTGACTCCAGCCCACAAAAAAAAACAACTCCAGCAACTCTGAACCACCTCTATTTATGGTTTTCTTTTCCTATAACCATGGCTGTAGCTTCCAAAATATTTACAAAATGTATTAAATGTCAGCTAGTATTATAACATAAAGAAAGCACAAAAAGTTTATTTTTCATTTTTTAAGAACTTAAGTTTGTTCAGTTAGATTTCTTCTTTTTTTGTATTAACATATCACATGACAAATATCAGCTGATAAATTGTCTCTGCTAGGGATTGCTATTGTCCAAAATCTATATTAAAAAAATACCTCAGTTATACATTGATTCTTCATGATTGAGAAAACGGTTATTTTTTTGTCTCATGGTTATGCTGCTGTAAGTACTTATACTATTATTGGTGCATGCTGTGACATTCTTTATACCTTTTAGAGTATATATAGTCAAGACCCATATTAAAATATTTACATTATTCATCATGGTCTAGGGGCTAGATCTGCAGGCATAATGGGAAAGTATGAAAGTACTGGAAAACTGAGAATAAAAAAATCCAGAATAGCAGAAGTAATATACACTATATATATATGAGTATTAGTCTAGCTAACCATTACACCTACAGGAGCTTTTATGACATCTCATTCCAAATCCATAGGTATAAATATGGATCTGGTTCCACATTTGCAACTATAACTGTCATGGCTCACCATGGTGTGCGGGGGTGGACCACTATGCAGGACACAAAGGCAGGCTGATAGAAACTCAAAGAGGCTTTATTAGCCAATTCACAAGGAGTAATAATTCCAAGCTTCTTCAAGGTCAGTAACAGTCAACTTCCACCACAGGCGGGATCAAACATCAGGTAAGGCACAACCTGGGAAACAAACCAAGACGGCGCAACACTGAACCAGGGAGAGATGGGACTTAAAGAAACAAGGACAAAATGACTAACAGGCAACAGGCAGGAAGGGAACACAGGTGGCAACAATCAAGGGCAGGAAGCACACATAACACAATACACAGGACAACCCAAACTTCAAAGTAAAACAGGAAACAAGGACACAACAACAAAATGCTGGCCGGAAAGCATGGCAGGGAGACACAGAGGACACAAAAGCACACAGACCCTGACAGTTTCCTATTAAACTGCTCCAGTGTTGCTTTAGCACTATGCTTAGGGTCAATGTCCTGCTGGAAGGGGAATCTCTATCCTAGTCCAAAATCCACAAGTTGTCCTCAAAAATTTCCCTCTTTTTAGCACCATCCTATTATTCCTTCAGTTCTGACCAGTTTCCCAGTGAAAACTGATGAAAAACATCCCCACAGCATGATGCTGCTACCACCATGCCTCACTGTGGGGATGGTGTTCTTGGTGTGATGAGGGTTTTGGGTTGGTGCCAGACATACAGTAGTGTTTCCCTTGATGGCCACAAATTTTATTTTTAGTCTCATATGACCAGAAGACCTTTTGCCATGTGTTTGGGGAGTCTCCCACATGCCTTTTGGCCAGTTCTAACTGTGCGTTACTAATTTTTTTCTGTAAGCAGCGGTGTTTTACTGGCCATTCTTCCATAAAGCCCAACTCTGTGGAGAGTACGGCATATAGTGGTCCTATTGACAAATACAGCAGTCTCTGCTGTGGAGCTTTCCAGCTCCTTCAGGGGGACCTTTGGTCTCTTTGTTGCCTCTCTGGTTAACGCCCTCCTTGCCCGGTCTTATTTAGAGGTTTCATAGCAGCAAATGCATGCACCACTTTTCAGTTTTTTATTTATAAGATATCTAAATATGTTTGATTTGTTTTGTTTTGTTTTTCACTGCACCTATTTGGACTGTTTTGTCTAGGTCTCTTACATACAATAAAAATTTTTTATTTAAATTGCAGGCTGTAATGCAAAATAATAACAACAATCGTAATAATAATATTTTCTTCCAACCTTTGTACATGTGAAGCCTCTAAAGTTCTTGTCCACTACTATCTCTGTTTACGGTTATTGTTGCTGTTATTAGAAAAATATTTTATTGCTCCTAATGTAATCAATCAGCTCTCCAAAATGTGCTCAAAACAGGCTTTTTTTTATCTCATACATTCAACTGTAAAAGACACCCTGAAAAATGTGTGGATTAATATGAACGTTTACTCTGAGCAATCACTTACTGATATTTACAGAAAAATGGTTTTAGATGATCTTGTCAAAGCCTACTTGACGTGCACAGAGGCACATCAGCCAAAAGCCTGGTGCTGAAACATTTGTTACACCTTGTTTATTTGGAAGCCAAAGATTTTTGGTTGCACAGTGGCGTCTTTCCCCCAGCCGGTGAGGATGCTCCATTCAAAAACATCCAGGAGGAAAACAGATGGTGAGCCGTGTGATTTAGCAAAGTGAAGCGGAAAGAGAATCCTGGTTTCTGCTGTGCTGTGCAAACTATGATGATTTAACAGAGTTAATTTTCCATGAAATGGCCGAGCAAACTAATATTTTGGTATGAGATGATCAAGAGCTGGAATAGTTTTGTGATCTTGAGTTGTTTCAGATTTGCTAATTTTGTCTTAAGCCTGGAAAAGAAGTAGTTCTTTAAGCACTTGTATGAATCAAATGGGCTGGTCCTCGTGCATAACCCTACTGACTCTTGTTACCACTAAAACTGCAAGTTGGTGGCTGCCTGATACCGTTCTCCCAACACAGTAGCCACATCTCCTCCTCTGCGAGGGAATTCTTCAAACACACACACACAGAATTGGGAAACACCCGCTGAGCTCAGCATCAGAGCCTGCGGCTAATAAGAAGCACAAACCAGGGAAGTGGCTGCAGCAGCGGCTGTGCCGGCTAATGGGAGCGAAGAGGCCACTTCATCACTTTCCAGAGCAGAACTGTGACTGTCCCTGAACTGATACACGCTTATCATGGTTTGGGGACAGTGAGCTGGAAATGTGTAATGACAATGTCCTTGCACAAACGACGGCGTGAGATACCTGCAGCCTGCCTGCACTGCCTTTTAACTGCCGTGAATGTTTGTGTGTAGATTTGATATTTGGACAATGTGAAGTTACGACTTTCGGCCAACACCAGCCAATCCAAATCTGACTAGCCAGTTAAGTTTTTAGCAGTGAAAATAACAGTCAATGAGAGCTGAAGAGGAAATGCTGCTCCATGAGTATGCTGTACACCGACCTTAGTAATCCTTGCTTTATAGTACTGCATTAAATCTACAGTGCAGGCAAATTCCAACAAATGTATCTGCAAATCACAGGAAGACTTCAACAATGCAAGCATTTGTATTCGTTTGTGAATACACTCACTTCATTAACCATATCTGTTCAACTGCTCAATAATGCAAATATCTAATAAGTACATGGCAGCAACTTAGTGCATTTAGACATGTAGACATGGTCAAGATGACCTGCAGAAGTTCAAACTGTGGTGATTTAAGAGACCTGGCGCGAGTGCTGTTCTGCTGGGATTTTCCGGCACAGCTATATCTAGAGTTTACAGAGAATCGTCCAGAAAAGAGAAAACATCCAGTATGTGCAGCAGTCTTCTGGGTGAGAATACCTTGTTGACGTCAGAGGTCAGAGGGGAGACTTCTTGGAGCCAATAAGAAGGCAAGAATAATTCACTGGTTACATCCAATGTATGCAGAAGAGCACACTGAGTGCCACTCCTGTCACAGCTAAGAACAGGAAACTGAGGCTACACTCATGCAAACTGGACAATAGAAAATTGGAAAAATGTATCCAGATCTGATGAATCTCAATTTCTGCCTCAATATTCGGACATTAGGTTCTGAATTTGGCATGGATGGATCCACCCTGCCTTGTATCAACAGTTTAGGCTGCTGGTGGTGCTTTGGTGGGGAGAATATTTTCTTGGGACACTTTGGGCCTCTTTAATACCAACTGACCATTGTTTAAACATTGCAGCCTACCTGAGTATTGTTACTGACCTTATCCATCCTCTTGTGACTACAGTGTACCCATCTTCTGATGGCTGCTTCTTGCAGGATAATGTGGCATGTCACAAAGCTTTAATCATCTCAGTCTGGTTGAACACAACAGTATGTTCACTGTACTCAAATAGCCTCCACAGTCACCACATCTTAATCCTATGGATGTTCAGCCAACAAATCTGCAGCGGCTGTGTGATGACTTATCAATCTGGACCAAAATCTCTGAGGAATGCTTCCAGCATCTTGTTGACTTTATGACATGACTGAATTAAGGCAGGTCTAGCGGCAAAAAGAGGGTCCAACCCAGTATTAGCAAGGTGTGTCTAATGAAGTGGGAGTGTGTGTCATTTTTCTCATTCACGTAGCTCTGAAAACATGTGTATAGTCTCAATCTGTTCTGAAGTCTTCTCTCGTTCCTGTGAAGGGATGGGTACCAAAACCTTATATTAAATGTAAGTGCCACTCTCATGGGAAACTCAAAGTAAATCTTGGAAAAATGTTAATTTAAAAGGTAACGCCCCGTTTCTGGAGCTATGTGTCATGGTTCGCCCTTTTCAGTTATTTTTGGAGCCTGTTTTCCCTCCTTCTGTCCCCTGCCTGGTCTCTCTCTCTCCCTGGTGGTCTTCTTCTCGGTCTGCGTCATGTCCTGTTTTATTTCGGCAATCCTTCTGGTCTTGTGTTCTGTGCCCTGTTTTACTTCCTGCACTGATTGTTCCCAGCTGTGTTCCCTTCCCACCTGTTTCCTGTTTGTGATTCAGTACCGGTCTACTTAAGTCCTGTCTTCCTGGTTTGTCCTTGTCACATCATCCCATTTTGTTCCCCGGTTGTCATTCTCTTGCCAATAAAGCCCTTTTTGAGTTTATCCTGCAGTCGCCGAGTCCTGCATAGTGGTCCACATCTCAGACACTATGACAGCCCATGACACTATGGTAAATCAAATGATCACCGATCGGGCATAACATCATGACTACTGACAGGTGTGGTGAATAATACCCAATATCTCTTCATCATGGCACCTGTTAGTGGGCAACAAGTGAAGAGGTTGTCCTCAAAGCTGATGTGTTAGAAGCAGGAAAAATAGGCAAGTGGCCTACCTCGCAACTTACAGGATTTAAAGGACCTGCTGCTAACATCTTGGTGCCAGATACCACCTTACAACTTCCGGGGTCTAGCGGAGTCGATGCCTCAATGGGTCAGGGCTGTTTTGGCAGCAAAAGGGGGACCAATATGATATTAGGCAGGTGGTCATAATGTTATGCCTGAGCAGTGTATCACTCAGCCAGTATATTAAAAGTGCTCTGTGTGTGCATTATTGGCATGATTTTCCAATACAATACCTATAAAAAGTATTCTCCCCCTTAGATGTTTCATCCTTTTATTGTTTTAATAACTTAAATCATGTTCAATATAATTTTGATTTTTTGACAAGAATTTACATAAAAAGATTCCATCATGTCAAAGTAAAAAGAGAGTTTTACAAACTAATGTCACATCATTAAAAATATATCAAATATTCCTTCGGCTGCTCCCTTGTATTCTCCTCAAGGGTTCGCCACAGCAGATTAAGCCGCACTGGTAATTTGGCAGAGGTTTTATGCTGTTTGCCCTTCCTGAGGCAACCCTCCATGGTTAGAAGGCCTTGTGTCCCCACCTGGAATCGAACCGGGGCGTTTTGCTTGTAAGGTAAATGTGTAAACCACTACACCGTGGGGACACTTGAAAATTTATTTTAATTGAAAATTTATAAGGTAAAATAAATAGTTGCATAAATATTCGCTTCCTTTAAAGAAACTGATCTAATCCAATAAAGTTCCAGCTGGTGATTCCAGCAGTGTCACAGGTAGTAAAATGCAGCTCACCTAAGTGCAGTTCATGTGTGTCAAGTGACTGTAGTATAAAAACACCTGTTTGTAGGAGGTCCACTCTCTGGTTCATCAGTATTCCTGCTACAATTGCAACATGAGGACAAAAGAACACTCCAAGCATCTCAGACAAGAGATCACTAAAAAGTATGTCAGGAGATAACTTCAAAAGATTTCCAAGTCACTGGACATCCCACGGAATTCAGCCAAATCCATCATTAAGAAATGGAAGGAGTATGGCACTTTTCTAAATCTGCCTAGAGCTGGCCGTCCTCGCAAACTGAGTGACCGGGCAAGAAGACTGGTGAGGGAGGACACCAAGACACTTACGACTACTCTGAAGGAGTTTAAAGCTTGAGTGGCTCAGATGGGAGAGCCTGTACCCAGGCAACAACTGTTGCCTGTTCTTCACCAGTCAAAGCTGTATGGGAGAGTGGCAACGAGAAAGCCACTGTTAAAAAAAAAAAGCTCATATAAAATTGTTTTTGGAATTCACCCAAAAGCATGTCGGAGACTCCAAGGTCAGTTGGAAGAAGGTTCTTTGGTCTGATGAGACAAAAATTGAGCTTTTTGGCCATCAGACTAGAGGCTGTTTTTGGTGAACACCAAACACTGCACATCACCACAAATACACCATCTCCACTGTGAAGCATGGTGGTGGCAGCATGATGCTCTGGGGATGCTTCTCAGCAGCAGGCCCTGGAAGGCTTGTAAAGGTAGAGAGGACATGAATGCAGAAAATAATAAGGATAATCTGGCTGAGTCTCCAAGAGAACTATGGCTTGGGAGAGGATTTATTTTCCAGCAAGACAATGAGCCCAATCATACAGCAAAAGCTACACAGAAATGATTCAAAGACAAAAACAAAAAATAATGTTTTAGATCGACCAACTTAAAGCCCAGATCTCAATCCAATCAAAAATTTGTAGCTGAATTTGAAAAGAGCTGTTCATGTCTGATCCCCAAGCAAGCTCACAGAGCTTGAGCTGTTTTGCAAGGAAGAATGGAGAAAAATTGCAGTGTCCAGATGTGCCAGCCTGATTGAGACATATCCACAGAGACTCAGTGCTGTGATTGCAGCCAAGGGTGCATCTACTAAATACTGACCTAAAGGGGGTGAATATTTATGCAAACTTTTTTTTACCTTATATATTTTAAATTAATTGACATTAGTTTGGAAAACTGTTGTATTTATGGACTGTAAGTAAGTCAGTCTTCACTGTCTGCATGTGGGTCCTCCCTCACACCACACAGAAGTAATAGAACAGTTATGGAACACCAAAAGTCAGACTTGCTCGACTTTGTCAGTGTGTTGTGAGGGGTCCCTGATGCAATATTGGTTTCATCCAGTATGGCAGGATGCATATTTTTTTTTCTGCCTCAAACTGATACCCTTCATTGTCTGAATGGGCCATAATTGGGCTGATTTTAACATGTGAAACACCATGGGCTTGTTCTTTCATTTACTACAGCTTGCTGTGCACATTTTGAAGTTCTTAATTCCCATTTCTAAATGAATACCTCAGCTGACTCAAACAGTGACCCATTTCATCCCAGCAAATGTCTCATTCTTGCATTCTTGTCTCATTCTAAAACTTCAAACCTGAAATAGTCTATTTTTGTTGTCTGTTTACTGGATGAGATTTACTTAGTTTCTCAGGCTTGAACACATGAGTACATTCATTTATTTACTACACTATAATCAGGTGTGCACACAGTTTTAGCGTGACAAGGCTTTAAATAATGCCTGTTTATGAATTTTAATGTATAAATGAATGGCCGAGAAAATTGAGTGAAATATGCTATATGGACAAGTATTGGGTCACACCTCTCAGTCATTGAATTTGGGTGTTTCATTCAGTCCCATTCCTACAGGTGTATAAAATCAAGCACCTAGCCATGCAATGCCTTTATAAAAATGTATATATTTTTAAGAGCTCACTGAATTCCAGTGTAGTAGTTTAACAGGACATCACCATTGCAAAAACTCAGTTCTTCTTTCTTCCCTCCTAGATAGTCCACAATCAACTATAAGTGGTATTATTGCAAAGTGAAAGCGTTAAGAGACCACAGCAACTCAACAACAAAATGGAGAACAACATACAGAGCTGTGTCACCAAGTGCTGAGGCATGAAGTGCGTAAAAGTTGCACTGACTCAATAAATGCAGGGTTCCAAGTCTCATCTGGAATTACCATCACTGCAAAAACTGCACTAGGACATTCATGGCATGGGTTTCCATGGCTGAGCAACTGCATGCAACCTTAAATCACCATCACTGCCAAGCATTGATGGGGTGGTGTAAAGCATGCTGCTACTGGACTCTAAAGTTGGAAACACTTCTTTCTATGAGAGTCTGATGATGAGTCTGGGTTTGGCAAATAACAGGGGCATTGCTGCCTGTCTGACTACACTGTGCCAAATGTAACGTTTGGAGGAGAAGGGATGACGCTATGGAAGCACTTGACAGAACCGCACAGAGCCCTGACCTCAACCCCATCAACACCTTTGGGATAAACTAGAACAGAGATTGCGAGCCAGGCGCTCTAGTCCAACTTTAGTGTCTGACCTGACAAATGCTTTTCTGGATTTGTGGAAATTTCCACAACGGGATGTCATAAAAGCTCATGTGTAGGTGGCCTAATACTTTTGTCCATGTAGCGTTCCATGTAGTGTAGGAAGTTGACTTTGCAAAATTCTGAAAGTTGCTGGTTGAGTTATTGGTATGTGTTCTGTTTAAGAGTATAACTACCAATATGAGTCCACATTGCCCTCTTATTTGGTTTGAGTTTAGTTGTATCTATAACCATTATGCTGATAAAAATTGAAGTGTACAGGATCATTTACTGTGTGAATGTTTTGATATCTTTTATTTAATATGGATAGACTGAGTAGCATGGTCCCGTTAAACAGTAAAAAACAAAGTGCATATTGCTGTTTTTGCCAAATAACCTCTGGCTAACATCTCTGGCTGAGGACCAAAACATACACATACACACTCACTACTTCTCTCTCCTCCTGTTACCCACACACACACACACACACACACACACAAAATATTGTAGAATGAGTTGCTGACTAAAACATCGATAGCGCCCCCTGTGGCAACTTTAAATCTGTTGCTGTTTGACTTTGAGCTAAAATGCAGTGCAGCTGGAATTGTAGTGTGGCTGTCTTTTACTAATGAAAGCATTTCAGGCCTAACAATCAGCTTTAATAACATCTTTCTGTACCTTTATTTAGTTCACCATTTTTTTTCTTTTTTTCTTCAAAAAAGCTGTGACTCTTATGGGAATGACACAGCATTGATTCATCCGGATTCAATGCTGATGATTACAGCTTGGCTTCTTCTTGCACTGTAGAAGGTAACTGTACTTTCAGATCTACCTTTGCATTGTTCCCCAACTGTATGATTCATTAGCCTGGTAGGCTGACTGGCATTTGTGTTTCCTTCCCCACTACTTCACTAATTAATTAAGCATTTTTTCCAGATAGACAGCTTCAAATGGAAAACAAAAAATGCTGTGTGTTTTACAGCTAACTTCACTTCAGACAGACTTTATTGGAGTCTCCACTGCTTCATTCTTGGTGTTGTCATTTATTTGTCCCTCTTCAGTCCTCCTCTGTCACTTACCCCTCTGCTTACTACTGAGTTCTTTTCTGGTGGGGGTGTATATGCAACAATAATGTGGTGTATTTTGGTATTTGTTTAAGCCCAAAAAAAAGGTTATTTCAGGACTGAGTAAAATATTAAATACGTAAATAAATAAAATTACTGCCAATGAAATTGCATAAATTTTCAATAACACATCTTCAATGGACAGGAGGTGGATAGGAGGTGACAAAAAATGACTGTGTGTAAGTGAAGTGTGTAAAAATGAGCCATGTGAGTGTCTGTGTATGTCTTTTCATCTGGAATTGGATTCCAGGACGGTGATGACCAAATATATATTGCGGTCATTTCCTCTTAAACAAATCATTTCTGTGTGTTAACATGTCCATTAACCTCGGCTGGAAAAATCATTAATTTTTCTTGAGTGAACACATTAGACATGAAGTCACTTTGCTGCTGTCTGTTGGTCCCACAGCTTCTTGGACACAGGTTCTGAGACAGAGATGGGACTCTAAATCACTTAACTGAAACAGTGGTGCTGTGGCAGACACCGTCAAAGCGAAACAACAGACATATGAGGCCACACAAATATGCACATAGCAAAACAACGGCACATCGAGGCATGAATACACATGCAAGTGATCACATACATATACAGCTGTGCACACACTAACACACACAGCTTGTCCTGTCGCCGGGCTTATCAAGGGTTTTATTATGCCTCACAATACTGGGTAATTAGGTGTCCTCTGCTCTGCCTGCCTCTCTCACTAACGGTAGAGAAATAGACCTGTCACTATTTGGGCACTCGAAGATTCAACAAATGCTAAGCAGTAATGGCTTGCTTTGTATCCTGTAATGCATTGCATTGACAGCGGGGACACTTAAAAAAGGAGAGACTGTCTCTTTTCTACATTCTCCTCCTCTTTCTCTCTTTCATTTGACTTCTACCTCTGGTGGCTGGCTGAAACTTAAGAAATGCAAGTTCAAAACAGTGAATGATACTAGTCAATGTGTGTTTGTTATCACTAAGCTCTTGGTAAAATGCACTGTAGTGATTTTCAGTATGCAGAGACCACTATAGTTGCACATAAGATACACAAGATATATACCAAAGAATGTAAGACTTACTCAACATCACACTTATATTTATTTTTAGTTTACTTAGATAAAATTCAGTGGCTTTACTTTTTATCTGAGTTAAAACTAGCAGTCTTAGGTGGTGTCTACTGTAGGTCACTTTGAAAGAGGAGAGTGGGGGCTGTGGAGGACAGAGTGAAGAGAATTACAGAGGAGAAAAGATGAGAGGTAACTCCAAAGGAGAAATGGGGAAAGACAAGGATATAAAATGGGAAAAAACACTGTATATGAGATGAAAATAGAGGAGGTTAAACAGAAGAGAGACAGGACAGGAGAAGAAAGAGTTTGTGGCTTGTGGTTAATTCTCCTTTTCCTGATCTGCAGTTACATGGCGGCTGAGACCACCATACTACTAGAACAAAGCCTCCAGTCTCCTCTCCTTACCATCAGCCTTCATCTAAAATAATTATTGAGTCCATTCATTCGTTGCCTTGACCTGCTTATTCCAGTTCATGGACATTGGGATAGCTGGACTGGAGCCTGTCCCAGCATAAGGCGGACCAGTCCTTGACATGGGCACCAAACAGCTTTTTTACCAAAGCTGTTCTTGTCCTATGATTAAGCTGCTGAAATAACTCTCCATGTAATATGCACTCATTAACATTAGCAGCAGTCAAGGACAGTGCATAGACATCAGGGTTAAAATGTATGTGAATTTATCAGGAGAAGCAGAGGATTTGCAGTTAAGTAGCTAGGCTGTAAATTGACTGGCTGTGAATTGCATAAGGGAGCTCATTCCACAGACAGCATACTGCATGATAGCATAGGGTCATACCAAGCTGTCATGGACCAATGATCTATTCCTTTACCTGTCAACCCCTCAGAGAGAATGAGACAAGAGAGAGTAGCCTTTCCCTCACCTCTCCCTCTCTCTGCCCCTCTCTCTTTCTGTCTCTCTCTTTTCCTGCATCTACAAGCTCCACAGCAGTGAATGTTATGACAGGAAGCAAACTGCTGCAAAGATGTGGTTGCAAAAACAGCTAACTTAGATTCAGTGCGACATGATTTTTTAAAGGAGATCAATGTAATATATTGAATAGTATGAAATAAAAAATATTGTGACAATCAGCAAAAATAATCTTTCAGTTCAGTTCAATTCAGTTTTATTTATATAGTGCCAATTCACAACAAACGCCCCAAGGCGCTTCACACTGTAAGGTAAAGATACTACAGTGTTAAAGAGAAAACCCCAACAATCAGATGATCCCCTATGGGCAAGCACTCGGTGACCGTGGGAAGGAAAAACTCCCTTTTAACAGGAAGAAACCTCCAGCAGAACCAGGCTCAGGGAGGGGCAGCCATCT
>VUQH01082389.1:0-15042 GCA_015106775.1 Etroplus canarensis | reverse complement strand
ACTTCTGTCTGGCAACTCTACCATACAGGCCTGATTGGTGGATTGTTGCAGAGATGGTTGTCCTTCTGGAAGGTTCTTCTCTCTCCACAGAGGAACGCTGGAGCTCTGACAGAGTGAAAATCGGGTCCTTGGTCACCTCCCTGACCGAGGCCCTTCCATTTACAGATGATGGAGGTCACAGTGCTCACTGAGACCTTCAAAGCAGCAGAAATTTTTCTGTACCCTTCCCCTGATTTGTGCCTTGAGACAATCCTGTCTCAGAGGTCTACAGACAGTTCCTTTGACTTCGTGCTTGGTTTGTGCTCTGACATGCACTGTCAACTGTGGGACCTTATATAGACGGGTGTGTGCCTTTCCAAATCATGTCCAATCAACTGAGTTCACCACAGGTGGACTCCAGTTAAACTGTAGAAACATCTCTAAGATGATCAGTGGAAACAGGATGTACCTGAGCTCAATTCTGAGCTTCATGACGAAGGCTGTGAATACTTACGTACATATGATTTCTTGATTTTTCATTTTTTAATAAATTTGCAAACATTAAAAAAAAACTTTTTTTCCTATTGTCATTATGGGGTGTTGTGTGTTGAATTTTGAGGAAAAGAATTAATTTAGTCCATTTTTGAAATAAGACTGTAACACAGCATAATGTGGAAAAAGTGAGGCGCTGTGACTACTTTGCACTGTATGGTAGCTTAAAGAATAAATGACTGCATTGGCGAAGTGGGTTTGATTTGCTCCTTTTTTGTTTTACTTCGGAGGATGCTGTTTGTCTCCTATGAATTAACACATAACAATGGGTTTTTCTTAAAGCACTGGAGAAATACTCTGGGTATTCCTCAGTATTGGGGCAAATTGTTATGATCAATAAAATGGGTGACTGATCCCTTCTGATTTCTCTTTCATTTTACCAGGCCTGAACTTTTTGATTGGAGTTCCGTGGAGAAGAAGGCGTCGGCAATTGACAGACTGGAACACGCATTTAGTAAAGCAGAGCAACACCTGGGGATAGAGAGGCTGCTGGACCCTGAGGGTAACACACATGCACATACGCGCACACGCACTCCACTGTACATTTTATAGCTGCCTATCAACCGAACAGGATGTTTGATGTTGGGATTGGGAGATATGTTTGTGATTGTTGATCGTTTTTTTTACACAATAATATCAGTTATGCCTTCTAAGCCAGAGCTGCTGCTGTCCTAAAATCGTTTTACTGACTCAATCAAAATTGTCAAGGCTAAAGAGAGTAAAGCTCACCAGGGTCAAAGTTTATTCCAACACTGTGACAAATGGTGTTTTTTTTTCTTGCAAACACCAACCTAGAATTACACTTGGCAAACAGTCAGTGATATCGCCTAAGCAACTGCAAGTGCTACAGGCTGAATAAAGTTAAACTTACTGGGTAGCACTTTACTCCAACCCCTCAACCCAGCCGCAGGGGGGGGGCACAAGCCACAAGTGCCGGTCTCAAACCCAGATAAACGGGGAGGGTTGTGTCAGAAAGGGCATCCAGGTAAAATCTTTGCCAAATATGCATTCATAATAGGACTTGCATACTGGAACGGTTGCAGCCTGGGTTAACAATGAAACTATGCTACTGTTGGCCGAAGACAAAGGAGGAAGAGAGGGGGAAGGAAAGGTAGGAGGGTGGAGGTGAGAGTAGGGACTTTAAATGTAGGGACTATGACTGGTAAAGGGAGAGAGCTGCTGATTTGATGGAGAGAAGGAAGGTAGATATATTGTGTGTACAAGAAACCAGGTGGTGGGGAAGCAAGGCCAGGAACATCGGAGGTGGATTCAAACTGTTCTACTAAACTGCATGTGATTTTTTTAAAAACTGATTTTTATGCTAAGGCTCAAAACCATTAATTATTTAAATAACTGTTTTTGTTGAAGTCCAGAATAGTTCTGTATACCCTTTAAATACGATACCTTTTTTGCCTTTTGTGTCACATCATGAACTACTGTGTAAAACCAACCCTAACCTGCTCTCATGTAACTTAATGTCTTAAAATGGCACTCAAAAGCATAAAAAGCACGCCTGAAGAGGGGTAGCGATTGAAAAAATACAGCTAGTGTCAAAGAATTTCACAGCCACATCAGTAATGTTGTGAAGCAGACACTTTGTAAATGCTGATTAAAGTGTTCGGGGCAGCATGGCGTTGCGGTGGTTAGTGCTGTCGTCTCACAACAAGGACGTCCTGCATTTGAGCATCCAGCTTGGGCCCCTCTGTGTGGAGTTTGCATGTTCTCCCCGTGCCTGTGTGGGTTTCCTCCAGGCACTTCAGCTTCCTCCCACAGTCCAAACACATGCTCGTTAGGTTAAGTGGCGATTCTAAATTGGCCTTTGATGTGTGCATTTTCCTTTTGTGGCCCTCGATCCTTTGCCGGCTTCCATTGTTGGCTTCTGGTGAGCCCCTGTTGTAAAGATAAAGCAACAGCATGACTTGTAATCGCAGAATGTAAAGTCCCTTAAGCTTTGCAGTATTGGGCTATGTAAATTAGTTCTTTTTACATTTAATTTTTAGGTGTAAATGATTTTTGGTGCCTAAAGACATTACTCAACAAATATTTAATTGGCTTTGAATTGCTTTTAATTTACATATACTGCACACTGCTGTGTGTAGGAATTCTGCTTATTTAACGATTTAATTATTATTGTTTATAAGTTGTAAATTTTGAGAGCTGTATTTGTATGATAAAAGCCTTCACAGGGAGAGTTTCTCCTGCACATAATCACCTCTACAGTTCATTAGCACCATTTTTTTCTTGTTCTTTCTGAGTCTCTTCACACTGTTTACGTTGCCTTTGTGTAACGCTCTCAACAGTGTTTCTTTCTATTTCCTCTTTCTTTCATTTGTTTTGCTGTGCTCTCTTTGTTCTTGTCTTCGGCCTGCAAGCAAAGCACACAGCTCCAGCGCTGCTGCTAAGGTTGAAACTTTATCTCTTGGAAGCCATATTTTTCACATAGCTCTTTCAACACTTTAGCAAACTGTGGAATGCTGGTTAGATGTTGTTCCCACCACCAAACTGCTGTTTTAAATATTTTCATCTGGACACATGCGTGCCGCAATAACTTGGGGAAGTTTTGAATGAAATAAAATTGTTTTCTAAGAACAAATATCACTGTCTGAAAATATTTCTCCAATTATTTTCCCAGGAATGATTTGAAGAACTTTTTAAATCCAAACTAATGACTTTCTAGTGTGTGTGTTTGCAGAGACAGATGTAATTACCTCAAGGCAGAGACACACAATGATATGCATTAGGATTTGTACACATCCAAAAATGTACAGTACGTACAAACACAGACGCCCACAGCCTCACGAGTATGTGTACTCAGAGTAGTACTCGCAGTAATTGTACAGCTGCAGTGAAATGATTAAAATAGAGATCACGGGGCAGAAATCCAGAGCGGACTGAGAAAGTGAGGAATGTGTACACACACTTGGACACACACGTTTGCAGATGGTGGTATTATTTATGGAGCTGTTTGTTCTCCTCAGACAAACAATAACACCCTCAGATTTCTCTGTGATAAATACGTATTCCACAGCCAAATATATGACTCCTACTCTCGCTTTATCTCTCTCACACACAGACTTACAAACACACACATCATTCCTGGCAAGTATGCACACACTGTGTGTGTCATCTCCCTCTCCTTCTCCTTTGTACTGCTCGTTATTCTTAGCTGTGAGCTAACCACACTCCACACATCACTCCATTAATGCACCCGCAACCATCAGTTCATTAGCAATCCATCTCTGTCTTTCTTTTCTTCTGCTCTCCCACTCCTCCATAGCTCCACTCTTTTCCTCTGTCGCCTTCCTGTCTGCATCTCAGTATCTTATATAGTGTTCACTTATCTGTGGACCATCAGCTCCACAGCAATCTGTCTCTTTTAGCTCTGCCCTGGCCAGGCTACAGGCCCTCAGCCAACCATTCTGAAATCACTGCCCCCTTATATCTATCTCCACCTGTTAGAAAGCTTAGCTCAGTCTTAATTTAGCTGTAAGATTCAGCCAAGACTGACTAATGCACACTAATGCTATTAAAAACAAAAGTGGCATAAATAGTGGCCTACAGTTATTCATGAACATAAACAAAGATGAGTTCATCTGTTTTTTGCAGTTGAAAGACGACTTTTCATCGAGGTCCTGAAGCCTCTAAGGTGCCTTTTGATTGGACATTACATATTATTATTCTTACATAGACACTGACATATTTTTTTATTTTAATTTTGAACAAAAACAGCTTAAACAGCTGACTCGTACGTTTAATTTGAGGGGCTGAACAAAAAAAATTGCATTCACAATACACAGTGAAATTACAACTTTTTTTAATACAGTTCCCTGTTTTCAGGGAATCAAATGTAAGCGTATGATTCATTCAACTGCTGTTTCATGGACAACTTAATTATCTGCTAAGAAATGAAGCAGATTGCAGGTCTGGAGTTGATTCCAAATGTGACATTTGAATTTGGAAGCTGTTGCTATAAACCTACAATATCAGCCGGCTATCAGTGCGAGTGCAATAGGCCATACCTAGGCTGCAAAAAGAAAAGCATTCTCCTTTCCATCAGTGAGAAGAAAGATACATTAGCAGTGGCTAAGCCAGTTGTTTGGTACATTCTGAGAAACAAAATTAAAAAGCACTTTCGAGCTTGGCAACATAAAAAGTCACAAATGTCCACAGAAGTCAACAGTGGCTGATGATTGCAGCACTTTTTCCCTTATAAAGAAAAACTGTGGGCAAGGTGGGCAAAGGCCAGATCAGACGTTGCAGAAACATTATGGAGCAGCATTCTTTGGACAGATGATACTAACCTGATCAACGCTTGGAACACTAGGAAGTAAAAAGTGTAGAAAAGGCTTGATCCAAAGCGTTCTGCATTTCCTGTAAAACACAGTGTGATATATGCACATGTGGTGGCATGATGATAGAGTGATTAGTACTGTCACCTCACAGCAAGAAAGTCTCTGGTTCAAACCCCAGCTGAGGTTTGTATGCCCTCCCTGCAGCTGTGTGAGTTTCCTCCAGGCACGCCATCTTCCTCCCACAACCCAAAAGCATGCATGTATAGGTTTATTCTGATTCTAAAGTCGCCATGGATTTGTGGTAGATAATAATTAAAGTATTTAAAATACTGTATGAATGTATGGTTATTAAGGACTGTTGTCATGGGAGTGGTGTGCCATGGTGTGGTGTGGATCCAATATGCAGTACCGCTGGAGACCGGAGGATAAACTCAAACTGGCTTTATTCATCATTACACAAAGTCACAGAGTCCAAAAGGGTCTCCTGGAGGTGAGGAAACCTCCAGGCAGCGATCCAAATAACAACCCGGGTGGAAGCCGGGGAGAGAACACAGGGGAAGACGAAGACACATCCACGGGAGACATCCACGGGAGACAGAACTTAAATAGACAGAGAACGACCAATGAGAGGGCGACAGGTGGAAAGGAGACACAGCTGACACAAATCAGGAAGGGAAGTGCAGCAGGAACCAGACAGATACCAAAATAAGAGACAGACCTGACGCAGACAGAGACGGAGACCCCTAGGGATGAGGAGAGGCAGGGAACCCGAGAAAGAAAAGGGGAGATGAGCTTCAAAAGGAGAAGTCAGAAGGGGAACCAGGACAACTGTAAGTGGCCAGTAAGTCTGGAAAAGAGCTATATAGTACTGCCCATCTGAACCTAACAGAAACCACTGTCCAGCAACTTTAGAAAAGCATGCAAAATGTAATGTAAACAATGAAACTGATATCTGGAATGTTTAAATAAAAAAACTTCAAACTATGAAAATGCGCTGGTTCCTGAAGTACATAGGAATGCTTCAAAAGTTTTTGTTTTTTAATTTTCACTAGTTTTTCCAGGCATTTTTTGAGTCCTCGTAATTTTATTTTCTAATAATTCACTGGAGAATGCTTCAGTGAGTGCCATTTGGGTAAATTTTCAAGGATCACCGCGTGTAATAGGTATAGTCATGGGAAAAATACAGTACACCCTCTTTCAATTCAAAGGTTCTACATATCGAAATATTACACATACAGAATTACAAAAGTACAACATCAGACATACTACATTTTATTTATGAAGCCAAGTGCAGAAGCACTGTGTGAGAATTTAAGTAAACCCTTACTGCTGGCAAGTAGCAGCCAGGTGCTGATCCTCAGCAGGTGTGACCACCTCCATAAAAGCAGAAATGTTGGCAGTTTGCTGGTGCAGAACACTGATGTGTGTGTTAACACAATGCCAAGGGAGACACAAAATAACATTGATCTTAGCGAGGCAATAGCTGCTGCCCATCAATCTGGGCAGGGTTATGAGGCCATTTCCAAATGTCTACAATTTAAAGTCCATCAGTCAACACTGAGGAAATAGTCCAGAGAGTAGCCAGTTTGTCTAGGAGTGGACGCCTCAGCAAATTCACCTCAAGGTCAGACAGTGCAGAGGTCAGAAAAACTGCAAAAAACCCAAGAGCTGCATCTCAGACTGCACAAGCCTCAGTTAGCATGTTAAATGCTAACGTTTATGGCAGTGCAGTTAGAAAATAAGTGAACAGGCATGACTTGTTTGGAAGGGTTGCCATGAGAAATTGTCTTCTCAAGATTTCAAGATTCTTAATTGTCATATACTGTGTAACAACGTGCATTATTACAGAAATGAAATTTGTTGTCCTTGGTGCCAGCTCAATTTTTACAGTTAAGCATATAAATGCAAACAGAGTAAGTTGAAGATAAAATAAAATTATATACAATCAAATCTGAAGATAAATATGAAAATAAAGAAAACAGAAATATAATATAATAAAAATACAACTCTGGTTGTGTGCAAGATAAAAAGAACATGGCAGAGAAGCTTAGGCCTCTGGTGTGGCATCTGAACAACTCATAAGACATGCGGAACAATGTCCTTAGGACAGACGAGACCAAAATGGAGATGTATGGCCTTAATGCACAGTTCCATGTTTGGCAAAACCAAACAGAGCATAAAGGCACAGATACATAATCAGAATCAGAATACTTTATTAATCACGAGGAGGAAATTGCATACTAACTGGCATGCACAGTGGTGAGGGGGGTGATGATTTGGGCTTGTTTTGGAGCCACAGAACCAGTGTACTTTGCAGTCATGGAGTCAACCATGAACTCCTCCATGTACTAAAGTACTCTCGAGTCAAATGTGGGGCCATCTGTCAGCTAACGCTTGGCTGTAATTTGACCAGGACGGTGATTCCAAGCACCCCACCAATTCTACAACAGAAAGGCTGAAAAAGAAAAGAATCTGTCCAAGTCCAGACCTCATTCCAAATCAAATGCCACAGCAGGACCTTAAGAGAGCTGTGCATAGATGAATGCCCACTAACCTCAATGAACTGAAGCTACGTTGTAAAGAAGAAAATTCCCCACAATGATGTGGGAGACTGATGAGGTCATACAGAAAACCATTACTCCAAGTTATCGCTACTAAACATGGTTTTAATAGCTACTGAGTCACAGGGTATACTTTGATTTACACGCATGGATCCTCCATTTTGGTTTCATTTTTCTTAAGTAAATAAGGACACGTGTAATATGTCACGTGTTGTGCGTCTGAAGTTATATTTAAATAACTCTGGACGTCCTACCTGGCGCAACCCTCCATGGTGAGAGGGGCTTTTCACGCTGATCAAACAAAGTATTGAAGAAGTTTTTCAAAAAAAAAACTTTTATATTGTCATCTTGCCTTCAATAGGTGTCTTTCATCAAACTTATTCTCCTCACTCTCTGCTCTTCAGATGTGGCGGTGCCTCACCCTGACAAGAAGAGTATCATCATGTACGTGACGTCGCTCTTCCAGGTGCTTCCCCAGAGTGTTTCTATGGAAGCCATCCAGGAAGTGGAGACATTACCTCGCGCAGCCACAGCTAATATCACCAGGGTGACGACAGAGGAGCACTATCAGATCCAGACCCAGCAGCGCTTCTCCCAGCAGGTTGGACAAACACAGACAGGCACACATTTCCAGTCCTCCTTGCCACTGCTGTTTAATAACTGGTGTTACTATGGTTGCCATGTGACACTGTCATGGCTCATTGCTTTTTGGCTTTCATTGAAAGGTAAATAGATTTCTGAGCCAAGTCTGAACATACTTTCATCCATGCATCCAACATTTTTACAAGTTTTAAAATTGTCATCACTGTATGGATAAGTACAGTATTCAATGAAACCACAAAAAATATCTGATATTTCTGATTGAGCTTAGATAAGGTCAGATTGCTCTTATACATAGTTGCACTCTGGACTCAGTTCTTGTCTTCATTCGTTTAGATAACATAATTCAGGCAGCCTACATTTATCACCTTAGTGTAACTGAGAAAACAGTTCAGTAACACACATGCTTATTAACTTTTCGGCTAGGTAAACTTAGCTTAGCTTCAGAGTATCACGGAAAGAGTGTTCAGATGATGATTGATTTAGGTGGAGAGCATGTTGGGGCAGCAGTTAGCACCGTCAACTCACAGCAAGAAGGGTTCAAACTTGTGGGTCAGTTTTTTGGGGTCAGTATCACTGTGACTCCATATGACTGATGAAAAAAAGACACCCTGGTTCCAGGATGATTCCAAAGTGAAGTCCACATCCTTCTCTTTACATTTTAGCAATAATGGGGGGGCAATAAGACAAACGATTGTTAAAATGAGAATCATACCTGCAGCAGTCACCTTGCAAATACAGTGTTCTACGCTGCTGACCGTACTGTTCGTTGCTTAGTAAATACACATCACAGATTTCTAACGAATGGGAAGGACGGCTTTTCAAACTGTTTAAAGTCGCAGCAGCAAACATCAGCGACACAGAGGCAGAAGTAAGAAACAACATGCACATCTTCAAACTCTGCTGAAAATGTAGAGAATTCTGACTATGAAGAATCAATATAAATTAAAGGTTTAAATGCTAATTTAGATTCCCCATGCCTGGTGGCTCAACACACTCTTTACATGAACCTAAAACATACACTGGTAGAAATGAAAATAATGAGCCCTAGACACTGTCTGTGGCTTTTACTATAGTAATGCACCATTGCTGTTTTTGTGATGTTACATGTTGAACTGACCTCATGGGAAAATTGTGATGGGGGGAGTTGCATCTTTGCTCTGCATGTTGTGAATGTGCTCAGCCGTGCACGCTTACTTGGTGTTCAGAGCTACTTTTCCTCATATACTTTTCATTGCTTTGTTGTTGTGGCAGTGTCCACGCGCCGCAGTTTTTGCACATTATAGGACTAAATGAGTGCAGATGCTGGTGCACAGCATATTATCAGCTTTGAAAAAGAATGTTCTCTTCCTAGGCGTCAACGCTCCCATCCTGCTTTCCTGACAACCTGGCACTTTGTAAAGATTACAAAGTGGGCTTGTGAAATTCCCAGCAGGCCCTGCTGTCTGTTGTAGTATTACAGTGAAACTGAAAGGGATGAAAGAAAGTGAGGGGATGATCCCTGATCTCCACTGTCCTCTGAGTTGTCTTAAATCAGCACTGTTTTGCAGCAATGAAAAGAACAGAATTATTCAGAGAAGTTCCGCTGAGATTTAGAAATATTTTCGAAGAAATTAGATAATGAAGGGCTGGCTAACAGCATTACTGTGGAGACACTTCATTTTTTGCAATTCTGTATCCAGTAAACACATTATAGGGAGATTTGAAACTCCCCCAATCCTGGTAATTTTGCAAAATACAATTAAAGTGCTAACCAGCAGCCACACAGGTTCACAATCATGCTATAAAAGATTAAGAGAAACACTCAGTTCTCTACTTCTTAATGATGAACTAGATAATGAACACTTTGATAAAATATTACCTTAGTGGTAACACAAACTTGGAGCAGGTGTAATGAAGGAACCGATAGTGAGGAGCTTAATGGAGCCATTTAAATCACAGGAAGAAACGTGTTGAATTTATGCAAATACTGTGATTATAACAGCAGACGTGCTGAAAATAATATAAACAACAAGCAAAAACAACAACAAAGTTCAGTGTTCAGGTCAGTCTTTTTAGTGAAACATTACCATTGTGTGGGGGTGTACTTTTTGAAAATAAGACAAAACTGTCAAATGTACAGTAGCAGCTCGTCATACTTTGTACAGGGCTTAGAGTTTCTGGAGTTCTTTCACCCAGAGTTGAACCTTAGAAATCCAATTTTTTGGATTGAAAATACATAAAAGGAGGTAATATCTGTAGCAGATGATGAGATAGCTCGGCTTCCTTTCAGTGAAGAGCAATTTATTTGTACTGTATTCTTGTTACACTGTATCTAATGAATTGCTGCACTATATAGACAGAAATAGTGGGCCACATCTCTTGATCATTGTCTCTCTGTTGCAGGTCAGTAAAAACAAGCACACAGCCATGCAGCCTGCCTTTGCAAACACTTGTGAAAGAATGGGTCGTTTCAAATTTCCCACTGAATTTGAGTGCGATACTGTAACAGGATGCTGCTGTTGCTTCTAGACACTTATTCCAAGTGCTATTATCGCAAAGCATTTAGGAACCCCACCAGTGTCCTCCCATACTGGAGTGGTTTACACATTTGCCTTACAAGCGAAAGATCCCTGGTTTGATTCCAGGTTGGGGATGCAAGTCCCTCTGACTGTGGAGGGTTATGTCAGGAAGGGCATCTGGTTTAAAACCTCTGCCAAATCACCAGTGCGGATTAATCTGCCGTGGCGACCCCTTGGGGAAAAGCCGAAGGGAGCAGCCGAAACGTACATTCATTCAGGGACCACACCGACTCGGGCACGAAGTGGCAAATTGTGTAAACCTTAGAGATCCACTGTCTTAGTGGAACTTGCGCACAGTGATCACCCAACAAGTCTTCACCTAAACTGTGCTCAAGGACAAGGTCACATTTGTCATTTTATAGGCATTTTTTTCAATTTCACAAGAATAGCTACAAGAATTGGATTGTAGTGTTCACAAAATGAGTGTTTACATCTTCCCCTTTGGGTTTATTTATGGCATAATAATGACTTGAGCTATCTTAGGGCCAGTCAAGAACTAAGGCTGCTGTTCTGGTTGGGACTGTTTGTGAGCCTCCTTGACTTCTCTGTGGATTTTAAATCTCATTAGTTGTGCAGTACAGCCAACCAATGACAAGAAAGCATGTCACTGTCTTTACTTCACATTACAATAACCAATGGAGCGTGTGGGATTGTGAGCCGGGTGAGCTACTACATCACTGACGTGCTGGTTTTAATATTATGTTCCCAAGATTTTGTGAACATCATAGGGAAACTTCTGCATTTACATACAATAAGGCCAGATGCAAAAAATAACTGCCCCCACCTTTCAGTTGCAAATTTGACCCCACACCTCTGTGGTGAAATTTAGTAATAGAGGGTTTTGGAAGTGGCCCTTTAACTACCCAATGAACAAATCCTGGACACAGTAAATATTTAAGTCCAGCTGTTCATATCTGCCCATTTATATACTCATCCATCCAGTTCATTGTCACTTATTTAGATTACAGTCTCAGAAACAGCATGCCATTTCCCCCTGCGTGGTCTCTGTAATTCCTGGGAACTGCTATCCATACTGGAAGGTGCTATAGAAGCACTAGACACATATCTCATTCTTTCACTCACCACCTGAATGTATTATTGAAAATGGACCTCTAAATGGAGACAGAGTCTTTGAATAAAATAAAATACTATAAAAAAAAAAAAAAAAATTCTCAAGTCGCAAATGAGCTCTGTCGGCTCTGACCTTTCGAGCCGTGTTAATCTGAGGTCAGCGTCATGCTATCGCACCCAATCACAGCAGAATGGAGTGAGCTTCCTGGAATAATTGCTGGTAATATTATTATCTCACTCCGTTTAATGGCCACATCATCCGTTAAACACCCCCCCACTCCTCACTCCCTATCCCACTCATTAGCTGTCTGTCTGAGAGTAGAAAGAATCTGCAAGCCTTTACCTTTGGCAACTCAGACAGGCACACTTGGGAGAAAGCCGGACAGAGGAAAGTGGAAATGAAATGCTTAGTGTGTGAAAGACAAGAAAGGGGGGAAAAGAATGGAATCAGGGAGGTGTAAACACATATAAGAATGCACAGAATCATGATGAGGTGGAGAGGTGGAGGGAGGTTTTGGAGAGTGACATGGAGCAGACAAATCGGGAGTGCAGGGAACAAGTGAGATGGCAATAAAATGAGAGTGGGAGAGGACAAAAAAGTAACTGACAGCTATTATCTACCTCCTCCCTCATCTGTCATCATCAAAGCAGAGCTGTCACCACCTCCTTACATCAACCATACTACCGCCACCTGGGATCCAGCCAAAATAAAAAAAGAAAGAAAAGAAAAAAAGAAAAAGACCAAATCAAAGTTTGAGATAATTGCTCAAAACTAGGAAAAACATTTTTTTTTCTGTGACATTTTCCAAACTATGCACTGAAACCCCTGAAAGTCTGGTGCTCCGAGCAGACAAATAAATAAATAAATAACAAACACAAAGGCTACGAGTTGTAAGGCAGGAACCATTTGAGACTGAGTGGCCTCTCGCTGCCTGCTTTTTTATGGCACTAAAGAACCCTAATCCACGCTGAAAGAAAGAAAGGGGGAAACAAAAAAGGCTTAAAGAAACGCTGAAGACAGACAGAGAGAGGATGACAGACAGGTGGAGAAAAGAAAATGAGAGCAAGGACGAAAAAAGAGACAAATGATCAAGGTAAAAACAGAGGGGAGGGAAAGGTAGCTTAGACTGGGGGAGATTAAACTTTAATGATGGCTGCAGTGGACAGGTTGACTTGATTTTAGGGGTGCAGTAGCTCGTGTGGCTGTTATGGAAAAGTCAGTTTGGGAATGTCGATCTTAAAATCCTTAACATGTGTACACTGCTACTCCAACAGGTAGTGTTCCATGTGTTTTATTAAAGTAAATATATCATCCATCCCACTGTATATTTACACATCCCCATAGTGTAGTGGTTTATACATCACAAGCGAAAGGTCCCTGGTTCGATGCCAGGTGGGAACAAAAGCCCCTCTCACCACGGAGGGTTGCATCAGGAGGGGCAACTGGCGTAAAAACCTCCTCCAGATTACCCATGTGGGTTCATGTGCTGTGGCGTCCCCTTGGAGAGAATACAGGGGAGCAGCTGAAGGTACATATGGACAGAAGTATGTCCTGTTAAGTTTGGTCCAGGTTCCTTATTCTGTGGTTTTTGCACTACTTTTGGAAACAGTCTACATCACAAACATCAATCAAGTCAGACTTTCACGTTCAGCGCTCGGAGCTCCTGTGACAGTAAGGATGACACTGTATATATAGGGCTCATCCTGATACAGCACCATTCCAGCTTTTCTTAAACTGCTGCTAGCTAGATAAGCGAAAAATGAAACATCACAACGACCAAAATCCCAAAATGATTCCTGCACATGCACACAGGCTGATCATCTACATCAGAAACTCCCACAAAGGTGAGTTCTGCAGCTTCTTACTCCGACTTGTTGATTTGCAGGAATGCACCAGGGCATACCTGCAAATCTGTGACATTTTGCAGTCAGAAAGCCTAGCTATGAAGGGTTTCTCTGAAGAAATGTGAAACAGTTTGTTAGCTTAGCAACTGATGTTGCAGCCACACTCCTGCATGAAAAGATCAGTCACGAGTCCTGCTTTCTCTAATGCACATTACAGAGCCAAGTCATTTTCACCTATTTAGTGACTCTCAGACTCCGACAGTCACCTGGAGCCTAGTCCAGGGAACATCCTGGACAGGTAACCGGTCTGTGAGCTCCTCCCCTCCTCCCCAGCGACTGACTGCTCTTCTCTAACAAGGTTCAGACTATAAAAAACCACTATGGTTCCTGCAGTATTTTCATGGTAAGAAAAAAACATCCTTTCCTCTGGTTTTTCCACATATCCCACCTTGATGTAGACAGTAATCGTCCTCCAGCAGAACCACAGCCACTGAGAGCTTCTATTTGTGCATGAGCAATGCTGTTGTCTTGCTTGGTACACTAAGCTCTGACTCTAAATACTGAAGACTGTTACATTTACCCAAACGCAAATTGAATCCCAAAGGCAAAGAAACTCTATCCAACAGCTCTGCCTGGCTAATTACTCTGTTTGCTTTGCTTTTCTCACCAAGCAGAAGGATGCTCCAGACTACAAAACAAACTTTAAACTATGTGAATAATGTCTCGACTTGGTTTCATAATACTTATGTTGTGCTTCTGTAAGAATTACAGAAATGCAGATATCCTACAGGAACAGTTTAAACCAGAGATAGATAGATAGATAGATAGATAGATAGATAGATAGATAGATAGATAGATAGATAGATAGATAGATAGATAGATAGATAGATAGATAGATAGATAGATAGACAGACAGACAGACATCACCAGGGAACATTTCTGCATCTTTCTGAAAATGATGATCCAACTTTTTACACTTGACTTCACATTATAATTGGCTGGTTGTGGCGAGGTGTGAAAAGCTCTAGTTTCAGCTCTCTACTTTCATATGCTATGCAACTACTTTTAGCACATTTGTGTGAAAATCAATCAGCATCACTACGTCAATAATCATGTCCTTGGAGAGGCTAAAACCTTAAAATCACCCTGTGTCCCCCACACTGTGGAACACCTTTCACTGTGCCTTTCAGAACTGGTGAGGAGAACAACAAACACTTCTGATTTGAGACATCTGATAGTTCTGAGAAACCATAAACCATCCCTCGTCTGAGGCATGGATGAGCACTCCTTCTTTGCTGCATCCTTACCTGAAACAGTCAGTCGTCAAACTGAAAAGCTCAACCACACATTAGTTTAGCGATTACACCTGGGATAATGTTTGCATCTGAACACAGAACCTGTGTTGATGTCATGAGCAACAAAGTTTCCTGATCTAAAATAAATTCACTGAAAATTGTCACGGTCCCGTATTGTGTTGTGATTTTGTATGTCTTGAAGTTCTTTTGGGGTGTGGTATTTTCAGTTATCTGTTTTTACTCCCCTTGTGTGTTATCCAACTCTGTTTAGTTAGGTTAGTTCCCT
>VUQH01082385.1:0-12703 GCA_015106775.1 Etroplus canarensis | reverse complement strand
ACTCCCAGTGAAAATCTCAACATCTTCAATTTTGTCACCTCCGGCTCCTCCTCCTGTCTTTTTGTCAGTGCCACCGTCTCCAAACCATACATCATAGCAGGTCTCACTACCGTCTTGTAAACCTTCCTTTCACTCTCGCTGCTATCCTTCTGTCACAAAGCACCCCTGACACTCGTCTCCACCCACTCCACCCTGCCTGCACTCTCTTCCTTACCTCTTGCCCACTGTCCGTTGCCTACTTATTTATTCTAGCTATTTATTACTATTTATTTGCTTCCATGGCAAAAGAATTTCCCAAATATTGGATGAATGAAGTGTACATTATCTTATCCTGATGAAGGCAGTTAAGTAAAACACTCTTGTCAGCATTACTGTGTACATTCTGCCCAATGGTGAGAGGGGCTTGTGTCTCCACCTGGAATCGAACCAAGGACCTCTAGTTTGTAAATGCGCAAGCTACTACAGTCTACTTATATTTATTACAATTTAAAAAAAGATTAATTTCCATCTTATTTTTATTTAATTTACTTGTAGGTGTAATTAAAATCTTTTATTTCATGACATAGTGGGAGATGATGAATAAAAATGGTCACCGTCTGGGCTGGGTCCACCGTGGAGGAATGGTGGACGCAAATACAGACTCACAAGGCAGACAGGGTGACATTCATGTGTTGAGATGCTGCCCACCACTGATGAGGCTCGGCAAGGTAAGAGGACAAATCCCACAATGATTTAGGGCCTTTTTTTGAAAGCCACAGGGAGTTACTGGAGATAGGTATAAGAGTTACATGTGGCTCTGGAGTGGTGGGTTTGAACCCTCTGTTCTAGACTTTTGCACTGTTAGTGGAATTTGCTAACATACCAATGCAAAAAAAAAAAAAAAAAAATCCTTTATGGTCCCCAATAACTAAAAGGTACAGCAGGTCACCCCTGCCACTGTTGGAGTTGTGGAAACACACACACTGTTAATATACAGTCTGTTCTCTCCATCTCTCTCTTCTTTGTTATTAGGGTTGAGAGTTTGATAGGCTGAAGGTTGAGTAAAGCTTACTTTAGAGCTGTCCTACTGTTCTGGGTGTTCTTCTTTTGTCTGATTGGACCGGGCAGCTTCTGAGCTTTGTCCTTGGGGAATTTCTGAAGGTAACATTTCCCTTTGGATTACATGAGCGGCAGGACATTTCAATGTTCTATTTTTATCCTGGTACGGGAACTTAAAAAGCCTCTTTCCCACAGCTGGAACTCCAGCAGAATTTCTTCATTTCCTCGTTGATATTTAGGCAATGCTGAAAGCAGGGTTCAGCATTTCTTTTCAGTCTGCCACACATACACTGCTCACCCATGTGACTGCTGCAAAGGCCGAAAAGTATCCACAACAGTATGAAATGCGAGATTGGAATATTGATTTTTCTACAGCTATCGGGCATCTTTAGATATACGATGGCGTGGAGAATACAATGCAGACTGAAAATGCATGCGCTTCTTTGTCTGGCCGACAAAGCTGTTCTCAGCCGAACGCGTTGAAATTCGACAGCCTGCCTGGATGCTCAATACTGAGATCCATCAGTGGCCTCCAAAACAGCCAGTTTCATTTTTCTGTGTCCAGAACCATATCAGCATTTTTCATCGTCTGCCTCCGATAGGTTGGGCAGCGACTTGGAGCCAGCAAGGTGACCACAGATACGCTATCTGGTATCTGACATGTGGTGGTTTGTCAAAATGATACACACAGGAAAGCAGCTTTTAACCAAAACATAGTATGTATCATCACTTTTTCTATTCAGTTTGGTCCACAAAGCAATAAACACCAATGCTGATGTGTATAGAGAGCTCAAGCGAAACCAGAACTTCTGGATTCACTGTAAAGTTCACTGACATCCATGGTGGTAACATACAGACTCTGAGTAGAACATTGTATTTAGATACGTATATATTATTCAGAAAACTGAACTTTATTAGTATGATATCATCTCAGCTTAAAGTCTGGGGAGCAGGAACATGTGGACCGAAAGATTTTGAGGAAATTGTCGGGATTTGCTGTGGTGGACCCAAACGCAGACTGAGACAATCTCAAAGGTGAAAAAGGTGATTTATTTACAAGGTGCAGAAATGAAACAAGGTGTTCCGGAATGTTTGAGTCTGCAGTTTGAGTCTATATACAAGGTCTTGGTATCCAGACATTCCCGGGTGAGTCCAGAGAATTCTCAGAGAGGTCCAGGGTTTCCGCTGTCCTTATTTCCAAAGTCCTGAGGGTCCCAGAGTATGTCCTCATGTTCCAAGGTAGTGGGTGAGGGTGGGTCAGGCAGGTTGCAGGTGTTCCAGGTGAACTGCTTAGCAGTTCTAGGCATAGAAATAGAGGTGACGTTGCTGAAAAGCAAAGTGGTAAACTCAGGTAAAGCACCAGCGCAGGCTGGCCAGGAGTACTATACTGGGAGTAACTCAACGCTTCGGCAGAGTGTGGCTTAAACATAGTGATGGACAAATGATACCAAGGCTTCGGAGCTTGTTTCAACCTTCCTGAAGCGGAGTGATTAGAACCACTGCTTCGGAGCGTGTGTCAAAACACCACGGTCACGTGACTGATGATGTCCCAAGCTTCGGACGTCACTGCAGTTTCACTTACTGTTTCGTTGGTTAAAAAAATTTTGAAGCATTTCATTAGTTTAGAGCTTTATTTTGGTTTGACAGTTGAGTGTTTGGCGCAAAAATAAGTATTATAAGGTGCATGATTATTCTTCAACAATGTTGGGTTGTGAGGAGAGAGGTTTGGATAGTATTGGTGAGGTCGGTGATTTTTGACAGTTTTGATGGTGGAGATTTAGAGGTATAAATTTCAGTTGTTTTATTCAGTCATGCTTTGTCTTTCTTTCTGTCTCAGAGGTATTTGAGAGAACAGCTTTAGCAAGACCAGAGGACACCCTGAAATACTGGGCAGCATCAAGACATTATATTATATATAAAATATTTTCTAAAGCTGGGGAGCTGGTGAGCCAGAAGAGAAGCAGACTGAAGCCTGACACAGTAGGGAAAATATTGTTTCTGAATAAAAACTTGTGAAGAGCAAAACCTTTGTCACCTTGTTTCTGTGAATAAACATTCCTGATGGACCCCACAAGTCCCCAAATGACTGATAAACCGTTATCTTTAAACTTCCACTTCTCCCGTGGAAACTTTACGTCCAGATGAACAGGATCAACTTTGGAAGTTTTACCTACCTGGATGATTGAGCATGCATCAAGACGTTATCTTTAAAGGTTTTCTTTAAAAACACTAAAACAAGACGCTTTCTGTGTTCATCCAAATACCAGAATCAATCACAAAGCTGCAGCAGGAAGGATCTAAGGTCTTAGTTTACAGTATGTATAGACTTTTATTCCAGTTTTAAATGAAGCTTTCTAAATGAACCTGAACCAACATTTTACGATCATGTTCTGTCATTTAGCTACTCTTTAGTTTAATTTGTACTGTTTTTAGAGTGTGGGTCAGTGTGTCTGCATATTAAAGTTTTTTTTTAAGCAAACGTCTTACTCCTATGAAAAAAGAACTTAGACTCTGCACCAGAAGTATGACTGTCTTCCAACAACAAACATAGTTCATTTGAATGTGCAGTGATGATGTAATCATTAATTAATATAACATCAGCAGATTAAAATGACCACACAGCATTTTCTGAACTTTTATTGCTGACATGGGATTGAAACAGTGTAGGTGCTTCAGTTGTGCTCTTGAGCGGTTGCTATGGCCTCAGTCGGCCACCAGATGTCACTGTTCTTAGTTAGACTGAAGCTTCGAAGCTTTGGATCTTTTTTGGCACAGTTAGAAGGAAAGTCTCCAAGCTTCATGAGGCATCACCTGCCCAGCACTACTGAAACGGCTCTGCTTAAATACACCCATGATGGAAGCTCAGAAACAGGTGTGCAGCCACGCTCCCCCTCCAGACACGCCCACACACCTGGGAACTAAACAGATTGTTAACGAGCCCATTCTCACCCCAAAGAGAGACAGAGAAAAACAAGAGAGAGACAAAGGCAGATCAGGGCAGGGGACCATGACAGAAAAACTAGTATGAATGGGCTGAGGGCTGCACAATGCAAAAGTCAAAAAAACAAAATAAACATTTACATAAGTGGAAGAAGATGAATAAATGAATGAATGAATGACTGACTGAGCAATTTTAATACAGAGGGGTACATGCCAATATTTAAACAGTCCACACTGAAGCATTTTCCCATGATACTGCAGTGAACGGAAGGACCTAAGCACAGACCATAAACTCAAAGAGCAGTTCATGGATTAATTTTTGAAGCAGGAGTTCACAAAGGGCTCTGCAACAGACTGGCAACCTGTTCAGAGTGCACCCCGCCTTTCCTCCCATGACAGCTGGGAGAGGCTCCAGCACCCCCCGTGACCCTGAACTGGATAAGCGGAAGAAGGTGAATGAAAAAAACGAATGAATAAGTTCACAAAGTCAATGGATCTCATAGTCCAAGACTTAGGTGAAGTGAGTGGGCAGGCAGATAAATGTTTCATCTAAATCTGTTCCAGAAGTTACTCTAATTAAAACAGTTAAATAAGTTCAGAATCTTTTATTTAGGCCATGTGCAGTTTTATCCAGTCTCTCCACAGGTGGCAGCACACACAAGGGGATTCCTAGAAGAAAAACGAGAAAACACCATGAGCGAAGGAAAGCAACAGAGGACCTGATATTTACCATTCAAGGCCGGCTAATGATCTGGAGAAGATCTTGAGGAAGCAGATCAGAAGAGACCAGGAGGACATGGGGGACCATGACACGTTTATGCAGTTGGTACTGTCTCAGTCTCTTCAGAGACTTGATTTGAAACCAGAGGATTACTGAGGGCCGCCAGTTCAAAACCTGCCTGGACTTGGAGCCGGAAGCCAATTCAAGACCTGGTTTCAAGACTTATTTGAGACCCCGTTCTGGACTCATGTATGTGAAGGTGAATTGGAGGCTGGAGAGGAGTAGGCTACCCCGACTCCGAATGAGCATCAATAGTCGTTTGGAGATCATCTTTAAATCGTGATGCTGTAAAAAAATTAAATGCAGCCCTTTACTTGTACATACAGTTCATGCAAGCACATAAGTATCTGGACAGTGATGCAGTTCTTATATTTTTAACTCTGTTCACCTCCACAGTAAATTTTAAATCAAACAGTCAAAATGTGATGTGAAGTGCAGACTTTCAGATTTAATCCAAGGGGTGTGAAAAAAGAGTTGCATTAACTCATTCAGAATTACAGTCATTTCCATACAGTCTACAATTTTCAGAGGCTCAAAAGTAATTGGACAATTGACAGGCAGTTTCACGGCCAGGTGAGGCCCGTTTCTTTGTTACCTCATGAGAAACTTGGAGTTTATTTGTGTGCTTGTATTTTGCAACGTTTCACTGGAGCTCTCAGTATGAGGTCCAAAGAGATGTTGATGTAAATGAGGGATGCCATTATTAGGCTGAAAACTCCATATAAACCCATCAGGTAGATAGACAAAACAACAATCAGGCACATTTGTTAAAAGAAGGAATGCACTGGCCAGCTCAGCAACACCAAAAGGCCTGAAAGACCATTAAAAACAACTGGAGTGGAGGGGAAGGGGGTTTTCTTAACCAAATTAAGAATTCCGCAAAGTCACAAACAACCCAACAAAGTTCGCATATCGTTGTCAAAGTCTATAAAGAGACACCTTCAAAAATACAGAGGGTTCACAACACCGTGTCACTGGCTATACTCAAGAACAGGAAGGTCAGATCAGAATTTGCCAGAAAACATCTGAAAGATCCCGCCCAGTTCTGGAAAAAAAAAAATCATCATCTGTCAAACATGGTGGAGGTAGTGCTACAGCATGAACGTGTATGGCTGCCAGTGGAACTGGGTGACCTGTGTTTATTGATGATGTGACTGCTGAAAGCAGCAACAGGATTGGGTGGTCCTTCACAGTGCTAATGGATAATGACCCCCAATGCAAACTGCAAAAGCAATCCAAGAGTTTCTCAATGCAAAGAAGTTCTTCAAAGGCCAAATCAGTCAGCTGATCTCGGCCCAGCAGAGCAGCTTTTCAGTTACTGAAGACAAACTGAAGGCAGAGACCCACAAGCAAGCAGCAACTGAAGGAGGCAGTGAAGGCCTGGCAGAGCATCTCAAGGGTAGAAACGCAGCAGGCAGTGACTGACTGCAAAGGATTTCATCCAAATGTTAAAAACATTCTTATATTTAAAATTATGTTACTTTTGAGCCTCTAAAAATGGTGGACTATGTATAAAAATGGCTGTAATTCCTCAACGGTTAATGCAATTCTTGTTAAACCCTGAAAGTCTGAACTTTAATCTCATTGTGACTGCTGTGCTGTGATTATTCTCAGTGCAACTGTGGTTGTCTTTCTGTTTTCCCATACATATCACACTAATGCATGAGCACCAAATCAAAAACTCACACCCTTTACTGATGTCTTTCCCTCAGATGTCACTGTTCCCACGGAAACACCTTGCCAGCTGAGCAGTCTTTGTGGGTGAAGTTTCTGCCATCTGTGCCCCAACAATGACTCTCTTTCTAAGTCACTCAGATCTTTCATGTTTTGTCTGCTCTGTACTGCAGTTCATGTTTTGGCCCGTTTGTTGTTTGTCATCCCTCTGCGCTCCACTTTTCTGTCTTCTCTGTCCCCTCACCACCCAAATGGCCGCAGCAGATGGCTGAACTGGTTCTGTCGGAAGTCTCTTCCTGTTAAAAGGGAGTTTCTTTGCCAAGTGCTTGCTCATGGGGGACTGTCTCTAATACTACAGGGTCTTTGCTTTACAATCTAAAGCACTTTGAGGTGACTGCTGGTGGGAACTGGTGCTATATAAACAAAGGTTTCCTCTTGCCATCCAGAATCAGCTGAGCTAGCTTAGCATTCCCTTTGGGATGCATTGCCAGGCCTTTGCATCTGTTGTTTTGTCAGGTTTTTTCACTTTTATTGTTGTCTTCATCAAGTGAAGTGCATGTGTAAATCCAGTTCTTTACCTTTAAAAAGTCCTGGCTTGCTTTTATAGTATGATTTACCCCCCTCACCATGGTGGGTTGCTTTGGGAAGGGCATCCAGTGTAAAACCAATGCCTAATTACTAATGCAGATTAATCCGCTGTGGCGACCCCTTGGGGAGAATACAAGGTAACTGTGAAGCACCATGTCAGGGTCCCCTGCTCGCCAGGTCCTGAGCGGCCTGCTCTGCTATTTTTTTTCAGTCTCTCTTGGCTCCTCCTTTCCTCTTTTGTGTCTGGGTTGGGTGTGGGTGTAATGATTGTGTTTAGCTCTTCAGGTGAAGGCATGGCTGAGGTGGAGCATGCTCACTGGTGTTATTTAAGCTCAACAGCCCCCCCCCCATTCCCTGCCTCAACATTAAGCTACAGGAAATTGGGTTTCACTGGACTTTTGCTCACAGCCAGTGAGAACCTGGACCTCACTCTTGGACCTCGCACACCCTTAAGGAAAATAAAGATTGCTGTTGTGTTGCACATTGCTGTGTTGGACTATTTTGCCTCTCTGACAATTAAATCCTTCTTAACCTCAGCCTAGTGTCTGGCCACGTTTGTGTCCGTCTCTTCCTCTGCAGCAAGCTTTGACACACCGTCAAAGTTTTCTACCATTGGCTGAAGCCAAGCACAAAGTATAGCTCGATGCACGTCAGAATTAACTAAGCTGCTTTTGGCTTTTGTTACCACATTAAGAAAAAAGTGATCTAGAGGCAATGGAAATCACATATACATAGTTCCCACAGACACACTTTTTTGGTCACGTGACCTCCTTAGTGACGCCATGTTTGTTGGCAAGCTGTGCTTGTTTACACACACTGCTGTTTATCTCGCCTGCGAATTTCAAACTGTTTTGATGCCAGATTTGACGTGATCAACATCATGAAAAGGCAAAAGGAGAAAGACTATGTAGAATCATTAAGTATGGAGGATAGAAAGAGATATGATGAGAAAATTGGTGTAATAGGTGCGGATCAACGCAAGTCTATGCCGCGCACATGCACGGGGGAAGTCCATGCAGTGCACATGCGCGCAGCAAATCTATTCAGTGCGCATGCAAGCACTCTGCTTAGAGGGACCATTGGTGTGGATCCATACTTGTGAGCAAAGGGAAAGCTGAACCATGAAGTTTCAGCATTGCCACCAATTCAATACTATGACCTCCATTCCACTGGAGCCATAATAGCGCCAATTATGGCGATCTGTGTCGATTTAGCCTTCCCGATCAAAACGGCACAGAACGGATGAAAATTGGGTTCCTGACGATCTATTGCCCTTATAGTCCCATCAAAAGGCAGGCATTCACGTTGTGACCCCAGCACGCTTCTGCTGTGTTCAGGACGCACTCACGATGTATGCCCGGTTGTGCCGCTCGCACTGCTGTGTTCAACCGATTACCTGCCGATGAAAGACGTTTTATTGGCGGTGAACTGACGCTGAACTGTCGTTTATCACGTGAAATTCCCATTGCATTCCCAGCATAGTCCTGTTATTGCCAATAATAGCCGGTCAAAACGGCATTGATCGGCACCAGTGGAATGTGGCCTAAGATGTGTACCATTATCTTGTGTTGGCAAGTCACTGGAGGCGTACAATCGGTTTGTTAATGGTTGGGCTGGTGACGTTTCCTCAGGTGTTCTGAATGCACAGCTGCCTGCAGCTTGCCTATAGCAATGGCGGCCGTTGTGACGTCGTGTGGGAACTATGTATACCCATGCACCATGCTGAATCCACCGTGCCCTACAGATGGTGTGGCATACTGGGCCTTCTCCATGCATTTTTCTACCCTTCAGTCTGGTACAGGTTGATTTTTGAGATGCATCTGTTCAACGCTTCTGCAAACCTGCTCTGCCTCTTTTTATGTGTTTCTTGACAAAGCCTAATCCAATCTTTTATTCTTGAGGCTTATCAACTTCTTCTTGTGAAGACCTCTCTTTATGTGAGATTTACAACCCCAATTCCAAAAAGGTTGCGGCACGGTGCTAAATATAGATCAAAACACAATGCAATGATTTATAAATCTCATAAACCAATATTTTATTCACATAAGAACAAAGAAAACATATTAAATGCTGAGCTCAGTGGTTAGCACTGTTGCCTCTCAGCAAGGGGGTCCCGGGTTCAAATCCAGGTAAGGGCCCCTTGTGCGCAGCCTGCACGTTATCCCTGTGCTTGTGCAGGTTTTCTCTGGGAGCTCCGATTTCTCCTGTCATTGAAAAACTTGTGTGGGTAATGCTGTCTGTCAGTCCAGGACACTCTTTCAAAAGAAAAGTTCAATTCCTGGTTAAATGTGAGACAGTTTACATCTTGAATTTGATGGCAAACAGCTAGGCCATGTCCATGTTTCCCACTGTGTAGCATCCCCACTTCTTTTAACAACAGTCTGTAAACATTTAGGAACTGAGGAGACCAGCTGCGGGACCTTGGAGAGAGGAATGTGTTGTCTCATATAGGGCGCTCAACAGTCCTGGGTCTTTGTTGCCAGTTGGTGAAAGGTCTGGACTGCAGGCAGGTCAGTTCAGCACCCAGGCTCTTCTGCTATGAAGCCATGCTGTTGGAATAGCTGCAGTATGTGAAATATGCAAGGCCTTCCCTGAAAAAGACATGGTCTGGAGGGGAGCGTATGTTCTCTAAGCCTGTATATACACCTTTCAGCATTGATGGTGCCTTTCCAGATGTGCAAGTTGCCAGTACCATAGGCAGTAATGCACTCCAGTGCCATCAGAAATGCAGGCTTTTGAACCTAAGTGCTGATAACACGTTGGATGGTCCCTCTCCTCTTTAGTGGCTTCTAAGATTAGTCTGACTACAGAACAGTTTTCCACTTTGCCTCAGTCCATTTTAAATGAGTTTTGGCCCAGAGAAGGAGAGAAGGTCTGAAGGAGAGATGCCCTGTGGGTTGCCACAGCAGATCATCTGCCTCCATCTCATCCTACCCCTTGCTTTCTTTTGTCACTCCAAACCTCTGCATGGCCTCCTTCAGAGAGTTCAGTTTTTCTCAAGTTGCATTTTATTAAATAATTTAAGTTTTTGGTTTTCAGGGAACTGCTGAATATATTTTTTGGCATTAACACACTTTTTGGTGTTCAAAATGTAAGGGGGAAAAAAGGCATTTTAAATATTTGTTTATTTTTATTTTATGTAACGGACCTTCACAAAACTGTCTAAATTGGTGAAATTTGGGGAAAAAAAAAAGTGCAGGTTTTCCTCAAGAATTTTCTTGTATTAAGCGCCATCCATCATTCCTTCAAATGAGACCAGTTTCCTGGTCCCTGCCCATGAAAAACATCCCCATAGCATGATGCTGCCTCCACCATGCTGCTGATGATGAGAGATGTTAGCTTGGGGCCAGACATAGCGTTTTCCTTGATGGCCAAGAAGTTCAACTTTAATCTCATCTGGCCAGAGGACCTTCTTCTATATGTTTAGGGAGTCTCCCACATGCCTTTTAAATAAAATTAAAATGTCAAAAAGATATTTGGAGTGAGACTGAGTAATCTTCTAAGGGGCCTTTTCCAACAATAAAGAGCATTCAGCCTCTGCCATATTGCCACTTTGTGGTTTTGGTTCTCTAAAAGGACCCAAAAGGCACGTGGGAGACTCTAAATATGCTTTTGTCATGGTCCTGGGTTTCCTTATAGTTAGGCTGTTAGTTCTCTTTATGTCTCCTCTGCCCCAGTCCTAGCCCTTACCTGTGTTTAGTTTATTATTACTTCTCTGTATATCCCGGTGTCATTTTGCTGTGTTCTTGTCCTCTGTCAAGTTCAGTCTTGTATCCAATTCATTTGCTGTGTTCTCACGTCCTGTTTTACTTTGGTAACTAGTCATGACTTGTGCATTATGTTCATTTATAGGTAGTGACGGCAAAATCAGAACAGTGTTTTGGTATGTACTGAAATCTATGAGGAGCTTTTGATTTGAAACATTGTTCCAAGGTATGTATCAAGAAGAGGATGTCATGTGATTGTTCCATTTCATGTTCCATTACGTCACCAGCTGTTTCGAAATGTCTCCAGTGTTCTGCTTTGCTTTCAAATTGAAATTCAGTGAACACGACTGAATACAATTATAAAGCAGTATATGACTGAGGTAAAGTGTTAAAACTCTAGCTTTACATTTTTGCACTGTGTGTATTTTTGTATTGGATGGTATATTATTTACTGATGATGTACATGTTTATATTAGGCAGTTTCACCAGGTACATGAGAGATGAACAGGGGCGGGGCTTAATAAGCCTTTGCTTCTTTTACGTTATGGTGAAGGTTCTTGTGTATGAATTAAGATACTTTAATAGAAATCATTTGTTTATCATATTATTAGGATGGCTTTTTGTAAATTTCACATTTTGTTTTTTTTTGTGATGCTTTATGTAATTTATATTCTGAATAAATAATTCATTCATAAATGTACAGAAGCACCCCCTACAGATACTGACTGATTATAACAAATGTCCTTCCATACAAATAATACTACAAACCAACACGAAAAGTCACAAGAGAGAAGAAAACATTCCACTGTTTAAGTGTAAAAATTTAAATCATGCATTTATTTCTCCACCAGATGTCACTGTGGTGAGATGTTTTGAGTGTCCTAAAAGGTTGAATCTTTTTCCGAATTAATTGTTCCAAATGTTTCGATCTCACAAACGTTCCATTTCCACCATGACTAGTTTTATGTCCTGCTCTTGGTTGTGTTCACCTGTGCTTCTCTCCCTGTTGTTGCTCTTTAGTTATTAGTCTGTGCCCATTTATACTCTGCCTCTCCTTAGTTCTGTGTTGCGTTGTTAGTCTTGTGTTCCAGAAGTCAGTGTGCGTTTCTGTTCCAGTGTTTCCTCATCTGATTAAACTTTATGGACTTTTTCATTGACTTCTCAACTATTAAAGCTTACCCTTTGTTTTGCCTTATCCCGTGTCTTGGAGTCCTACATTTGGGTCCTCTGTTTATCTTATTATTATTTTTTGTAAACAATGTCTTTTTTCTGGCCACTCGTTTGTTTTTTTTTTATAAGCACAACTTTGTCCCTGACCTGTTTGGAGAGCTCCTTGGTCATCATGGTGTTTCTTGCTTGGTGGTGCCTCTTGATTAGTGGTGTTGCAGACTCTGAGGCCTTTCAGAACAGGTGTGTATATACTTTTTTTTTGCCAATATGTTTATTGTCTTATTCAAAATTTTTTCACAAACACATAACATATACACATACATACATATACACACTACACACACAAACTGCATACCCTTGCATCATTTTTCAATTTGAATAAACGTAATGAAATTGGATTACTTAACAAATTATGAAGGAAAATAAATAAATAAATAAATAAATAAAAATTAAAAATAAAATAAATAAATAATTTTTTTTTTAAAAAGTGGGAGGGGGGAAGAAAGAAAGAACGAAAATGGGGGCCACTAGTGCAATAGCTCTCCTGGCTTGTACAAGTCCAAAGTCCAAACCCACATACTGTTTCTGTGTTTGTAGAAAGTTCTTTGAGTATATTCCAAGCACACATAGTTTAGCATTTAAAGGGACTTTGGTATTAAACATTTCCGATAGACATTGTATAACATCTTTCCACAAGTTTTGGATCTTTGCACATTCCCACAAGTAGTGGAACAAAGTTCCTTTCTCAGTCAAACACTTGGTACATACATTCGGAATATTAGCAGACATACAATGGAGCTTGGCA
>VUQH01082383.1:0-18969 GCA_015106775.1 Etroplus canarensis | reverse complement strand
CCTGTACTTCCTCCTTCCACCACCAAGTCTCCTTGTCTTCTTTCCTCTGTCCAGAGGAGACCCCAAATACCTTCTTGGCTGTTTCCCTCACCACCTCAGCTGTACTTTCCCAGTCATCTGGTAACTTGTCACTACCACCCAGAGCCTGTCTCAACTCCTCCTTGAACTCTGCACAACATTCTTCCTTCCTCAACCTCCACCATTTAATCCTTGGCTCTACCTTCACTTGCTTCCTCTTCTTGCTTTCCAAAGTCATCCTACAGACCACCATCCGATGTTGCCTAGCTACATTCTCCCCTGACACCACCTTGCAGTCTCCTACCTCCTTCAGGTTGCACCTCCTGTATAAGATATAGTCCACCTGTGTGCCAAGTCCACCTGGGGCTGCTAAGGAGCTCCACTTAATTTAAAAAAAAAATCTGTAATAGAAATATAGCTTCACATTATATTGTAAGTTATTAAAACATGTAAATATTTTCTATGTATCTTTAAAAAAAGGGGTTCTGAAACTAAATTTAAACTCATAAGATTGAAGTTCAAAGTACTGCTCAGTAATGCCCATTGAAAACCATCAACGGTAATTATGTCATGAAGAGGATAATGATGTTGCCAATATTGTAGTTTCTTTGAGGTATCTTTGGGTAATAATAACTAGTAATAGTTATTAATAATTACATACTTCTTACAAGAAAAGCTCATACCTTGAACTTAGTAACAAAAGCTATTTTAGAGGAGTGATTAAAAAGTTCTGAACAGATCATGAAAAGCTTTACCTGATTTACAGTCAAGATCATCTTCTCTTGGACCTCTGAACTATTTTCAGCCTGATTGCAATTTTCAGGTGTCAAGTCTACACTTGTGGCTCTAAAAAACCTTACCAAGGAGGTATCCTGATCAGATGCCTGAACCACCTCAACTGGCTCCTTTTTACGTGTAGGAGTAGCGGCACTAATCTGAGCCCCTTTCAAATGACCAAACCCCTCACCCTATCTCTAAGGTTGACCCCAGACACTCTTCAGAGGAACCTCAATTCTTCCACTTGTATCCCCAATCTCATTCTTTGGTTTCCCCAACAAAGATTAACTGATAAATCAACAATTTCACTTTCATGCTCAACTCTCTCTTTACCACAACAGAGCAGTACTGCAAGACTGTAGATGCCGCACCAGTCCGTCTTTCAGTCTCTTGCTCCATTTTCTGCTCACTCATGAACAAGACCCAGATATACTTGAATTACTCCACTTGGAGATGTAACTTACTCCCAACCCAGTGTCGGCACTCAACCTTTTCCAGCTGAGGACCATGACCTTAGACTCGAATTGATTGATTGATTGATTGATTTTATTTGGTATAAATATACACAGGTAAAATTACAAATAAATATAAATACCAGAGTAGCACAAAAACGTGTAACACATTGTGGCCCCAGATCACAGATACAACATAGCGATTATAAATAATAAAAGAAATTACAAATAATTGTAAATAATGTAAATTATGCAAAATTACAAAGTAAATAAGAGTAAATTAATAAAAAATAAATGCATTGTCTTGTTTTTGGGCCAATGTATGAAATAAATGTTCTTTTATCCTGTTTTTAAAAGCAGTTTTATTATCACAGACACGTAACTGACTAGGCAGAGCATTCCAAGCTTTTATAGCTGTAAAATAAAAGGATGTTTCCCCAAATGACTTGATGTTGGGGACCACCAAAGGCATTTCGCTGGATCTTGTATTGATGTTATGAATATTAGATGTAAGTCTGAAGTTTGTAGCCAAATATTTTGGAGGGGTACCATGTAAGAGGTTAAAGACATGGTTTAGGTTTATTTGATTAGCTCACATTTCAACCGGTAATATGCTGACCTGTCTGAATTGTTTATGACCTATATGGGTCCGAGGGTGAGCGTCTAGAAGGAAGCGTATTATTTTGTTCTGCATGATTTCCAACCTTCTTTTATTTTTCTTGGTCAGACCAGAGTACCAAGAAGAGCTGGCTTAATCAAAATGGCACTGGATTAATGTAGACATTAGTAGCCTTTTGGTTTGGGTATCAAAATGTCTAGCCTGTCTGTAGAGGAACTTTAATTTTGAGTTTGATTTGCTGACAACAGTCTCAGCAATTTGATCTCCTGATTATGACTGATCTAAGTTGAGACCAATGTATTTAACACAGATTTTGTTGCCAATGTTGGCTCCTGCACAGGTTTAATCCAGTGTGTCATTAATATGGAGTCTGCGTTTTGATCCGAACAGGCTCGGTTATGACTTCCCCAAGTGTAAAAACTATTAGCCAGCCTCTGGTAGACTCCAACTCAAAGGATAGTCTTTGCTGAATCTCTGATATTTTTACCAGGTACTATTAAAGCAGAATCATCAGCATACAACAGCAGCTTGCAGCTCACTGCTGAGGGCATATCATTGACATATATTAGGAATAAAAGGGGTCCGAGAATAGAACCACCTGGAGGTGTTAATTCCCTTTCCAATTGCTTTGCATTCAGCTGCAAACTGCCCCAGTGTGAGTTGTAGGTCATGGCTTGATAAAGCCATCACCTGCATCATCTACATCATCTGCAAAATGCAGAGATGAGATTCTGAGGCCACCAAACCCAACACCCCCACCCCTTCACTGCATCTTGAAATCCTTAAACTTGATTTTCATTTTTGGTGCATCTGGTGAGTGGTCTGGGAACAATGAGAATTCTCCAAGCCTTGTTCCTCAGCTGACACAATGAAGTTGAGCAATTTTCAAAGTAGCGTCCTTAGCCAAATGATACTGGGTAATATAGATAAGCAGCTTTTGTACGTCAGATGCCGATCACAAGTGTTCCTTCTGCGAACTGTGAGTGTAGTGAAGCTATAAACAGTAGTCAAACTTACAGACAGAGTAAAATGCCACTCTGATGAGTGTGTGTCTGTGAGTGCAAATGTAGGTGTTGGTCATATTACACGGAACAAAAACATTTCCTCTTCCTTTCCATTTCAGTTTGGAATGAAAACATGGACTGCACCCCCCAAACTACTGTCTGTCTGTCAGTCTCCCTGCGTGTGTGTGTGTGTGTGTGTGTGTGTGTGTGTAGTCAGTGCCCAGGGTGGAGATTAGGTCTGGTATTAATGGGATGTCCCTTGCTGCATGTCCCCCCTCTCCTGCCTCACATTCCGCTGTCCCAAACATACACGGCCTTATGTGACCCCTCTCCGCCCTGCTCTACTTGAACACACGCATGCGAACACAATCAACACACACATTCCCTTTTGGCAATGCTTCACTCCCTCATCCTCCCAGGCCTTTGGACATCAGAGCAGGCATCCCCAATCCCCCTTTAGCAAGCATCCAGACCTGTTAAACCAACAGGCAGCCAGGTCTATTGTCCCACAGCTTGATCTGGAGTGTGTGTGTTGGTTTGGCCCGGCTGGTAGGTTAGGATAAGATTTTGACAGTGTTGGATCCCCTCTAATCCCAGAAAAGCAGAAGTAAAGCCCAGTCCAGGAGGACCTCCGGCGCTTTCAGTGCTACGCCCTCCTTCACCTGCACACACACACACACACACACACACACACACACACACACACACACGTAGTATGCCACAGTGGGCCCCCAGAAGATTGGCAGTTATGTCTCCCATTAACTAAAAGGTATGGTCCCCTTAAAAAGTGGCACAGCTAAATGTTCTTGGTCTCACACTTTGATCTTAGGGTTATCAGTCAGGCAAATCCAGTGATGGCAGCGATTCTATTGGGCTGAACTGATTTTAGTATACAATTAATTATAAAGGCTGTCAATAAAAGAGCCAATCTTTTTATATTGCGTCAAAAGGACAATAAAGCAGAGTATTGAACTCCATATTAATTCCTATGGACTTAGAATGGGATATCATAGACGCTATTGTAGGTATAATATCTAGTTGACCGATTATTTTTGTCCATATAGTGTATATTATCAACCAATAACTTGGTACTTTTAGTACATCTTCTCCCATCTAGACTACTATAACTCACTTTTCAAGTGTCTCTCTGGTTGCTCTTGTTTCCTGCCATAGTCCAAAGACATGCATTTTAGGTTAACTGGCAATTGACTATAGATGTGAATGTAAGCGTAAATGGATGTCTGTCTCTATGTTAGCCATAAAATAGACTTGCCCTATGACAGCTGGGATAAGATCTTATTGGAGCTGATCAGGGCCTTTTAACTGTTCCCTGTTGTTACTGTACTGTAAATCCAGAGGCAACCAAGCTTTCAGGGATGTTGTATCTGAACTTTGGAACAGCCTTCCTACATTAGGTCGGCTGACTCTCTGGTTCATTTTAAGCAAAAAATAATTTTTATAGGTCAGCTTTTCTTTATCAATTTATACTTCTTTTAATTCTTCTTTTGGTACTATAGATGCACTATTTGTTGGGATATAGACACAAGGGAACCTCACTAACCAGTAGGTGACCTTCATACAAAGACCCTTATCCTAACCAAAACTTCTAATTTTAACCATATAGCTGTGACCAGTTTTAAGACATATCACTCCAGACAGCACACCAACATATGAAAAGATGGGGCTAACCTTGCTCGAAGGAACAAAGACACATCAGAAAGAAAACACTGAAGAGAAACCAAATGATTTACATTATTCATTCTGGGCGCCATAGTCATTTCCACTATTTGTCATTCCTTCTGTAATCATCATACCTTTCATTTCCCACACTTTCAGTCTTGAAAGTTGCCCTCTCAGCCTTCCAGATGCCATACATAATACATGGTGCACATTCAAATAACTGTACATCCAAAACAAGCTTTATTTTACCCTCCCCCTTACTCCTCGGGCCTTCTTAACCTTCAGCTCCTGAACTCTCCTCTGTGACTGTTTCAGGAGGAAAGAGTTAAGCCGTGGGGTGTAAGTGTAATGCACACTACCCCAGCGAATTGACTTTAAACGGGGGAAAGAAAGTCAGAACACTGCAAAAGGTTTTGATTTATGGGAGCAGAACCACATTTGATATTCATTTCCGCAGCTGTGGCCAGCTAAAAAAACAGCCCTCAAATAGACCCATACTGACAATGGCACAGTGTAGCCCTCCAGTGTGTGTGTGAGAGAGAGAAGCTGTGTGTGTTTCAGAGCCTGCGTGCGTCACTCCTATTTTAGGAATGTTTTGGGGCTCTTTCAGTCAAATTTGCCGCAGATGTTTCTGATTCACCAAACACATATAATAAGTAATTATTGAAAACACCTTTCGGTTGCCCAGGGTTGTGTGGCGCTTCATTTTGTGTAATCGAAGCTGTGGTTTTTCAGAGAGGCGCAGGATCCAAGAGTTTATTGAAAGCCAGCAAAACAGCCCTGCAGTCAGAGTTTCCTCAGAGAAGAAGAGAGAAAGGGGAGCTTAAAGAAATATTCCCATCTCGCCTCACTGAATACACAGAAAGAGAAAAGAGAGGGGGGAGGTCTGGATATGGAGAGATGAAGAAGGAAGGATCAGCAGCAATCATAGCCAGTCAAGTGGAAAGAGATGAGGAGATTTGATTGGTAGAGATAGAGGAAGAGACTGGTCATTGAATAAGACTCCAACTAAGGCTACAACTGGGCGTGTAAACTGAAATATTTACACCTGATAATATCATGTGACAAGAGATTTATCACTGTAAGCATCCACATACACTTAGGTTCATGAGTTTTAGGACAATGACACATTTTTTTTTTATAATTTTGCCTCTGTACACCACCATAGTGGGTTTTAAATCAAATGACCAAAATGTGTTTGAAGTACAGAATTTCAACTTTAATTCAAGAGGCTTAGCGAAAGAATTCCTTGAACTGTTTAGGAATTACAGCATTTTAATGCATCATTTTCAGAGGAACTAAGGATTGTTTTTAATACCTGAATGTAAATGCTTTGCACTCAGTGACCGCCTGAAGTCTTCGACTCATGGACATCACCAAATGCTGTGTTTCCTCTCTCGAGATGCTCTGCCAGGCCTTTGCTGCAGCCGCCTTCAGTTTGTGGGGCTCACTGAACTTCAGTTTTGTCTTCAGTAACTAAAAAGCTGCTCTGTTGAGTTGAGATCAGGTGACTGACTTGGCCATTGAAGAATATCCCATTTCTGAGCCTCGAGGAACTGTTGGGTTTTGCAGTAAGGTTTGGGTCATTTTCCAGACTGTAAAGATCTGTCCAATCATTTTTGCAGCATTTGGCTAAATCTGAGCAGAGAGTATAGCCCTGTGCACTTCAGAATTCATCCTGCTACTTCTATCAGCAGTCACATCATCAATAAACACTAGTGACCTGGTTCTACTGGCAGCCATACATACCCATGCCAACATATGTTTGACAGATGATGTGGTATGCCTCAAATCATGAACTGTTCCTTTCCTTCTCCATACCTTGTTATTTTTTGTCCCATCATTTAAGTTCATTTTGGCTTCATCTGTCCAAGGAATGTTTTTCCAGACCTGGGAAGACTCTTCAGATATTGTCTGACAAAGTCTAATTTGGTCTTCTTGCTCCTGAGTGTAACCAGTGGTTTGCACTTTGCTGTAAATCCTCTGTATTTGCATTCATGAAGCTGTCTCTTAATTGTAGACTTTGAAAATAATACACCTACTTCTTGCGAGTGTTCTAGACTTGGCTAGATGTTGGGAATGGTTTTTCTTAACCAGTTAAAGAATTTCATGATCATCCACTTTAGTTCTTCATGGTCGTCCAAGCCTTTTCGTGTTGCTGAGCTGGCCAGTGCATTCCTTCTGTTTAACAATGTTGCAAATTGTTGTTTTAGCTAAAGTTTTTGCTGCCTTTCTTATAGGTTTATTTTGGTTTTCAGCCTAATGATGACTTCCTTAACTTCCATTAACATCGCTTTGGCCATCATATTGAGACTTTAAGAGAACAGTTACCAACTAGTGTTGCTGTAATGTCGTGGTTTACACATTCGCCTTACAAGAAAAATGTTCCTCATTGGATTCCAGGTGGGGACACAAGCCCCTCTCACAATGGAGGGTTGCATCTGGCATAAAACCCCTGCCAAATTACCGAAGCAGATAAATCCACTGTGGTGACCCCTTTGGAGAACATACAAGGGAGTATCCATAGGTACACATATGGTGAACAGTTACCAAATGCTAGTTTAACCCTTGGAATGAACTCCAGAGCTTTATTTCTACTTAGTCTGTCATAGAATAATGAGGGAACAGGAATCATCTGGCCATGAAATTGCTTGTCAGTCAACTGTCCCATTACTTTGGAGCCTCTGAAAATGATGAATTACGAATAAAAATGGCTATAATTCCTAAACCATTAATGCAAAACTTTTGTCAAACCCCTTGAATTACAGCTGAAAATCAGCACTTCAATCACATTTTGACTCTTTGATGTAACCCGTAAGAACCCATGGTGACATGCATCTAACAAACACTTTACATTTTTTAGAGCTGTGTGGGCCTCTTGGTCTGTTGTATACTGTATTCTCCATAACTTTCCTGTAAGGAAAATGGGACTGGGTTCTTATGGGTTAAGATCCACTGCAGTGGTGTACAGAGGCAAAATTAAACAACATGTGTCATTGTACCAAAAGTCATGAACCTAACTGTATGTCTAACATGTGTCCTGTTTTGGCTGTTGATCAGCTATATGTAGCATTAGAGGGACAGCCGCCATTTTTAGCCTTCATGAATTATCACATGCATGGTCAAGTTTCTTTGAGCACCATGTCTTTGACTTATGTTTCTGTGTTAGCGCTAGTATGTTCCCATCTCTTTTCTTATTCTGTTGTGGTACTTGCCAGTCTAACCAGGCTTTTATAGTATCCATTCCTCAATTACTAGTGAATATGAAAGAAATGCTGTGAATATGTGGAATTCTTTGATTTAATTATGGTATCAGTTCATTCTTTTCTTTCTCTCCTTCCCCCCACAGAGTTGCCTTTACTATTCACTTTGGAGCAGTGTTTGCACAAGCTTACATGTCTACAAATTGATGTGTGCGATTTCGTGTGGGTGTCTGACTGCTTGTTCTGTATGTGCGTGTTTGTGTTCTGCGTGTGTGCACGTCATTTGGAGAGAGAGAGGGGCTGAGGAGAGGAAAAAAAAGAAAGAGAGAGAAAGAGATTGGAGACCGATTGGGGATGGGGGATGACAGGCTGGATCTGATTACGGGTTGGAATGGCTGGGAGGGTTTGCGGTGGAGCGCTTTCTCAATAGTACATTCCTGAGTGCAAGCCGGGACAGGATGAGTAGCTATACTCTGGCCTCCGCCAGAGGGACTGAGCACAAAAAAGAAAGGAAAAAAAATAGAAAAAACAAAGGAAGTCGTCCGAACAAGCAACAGGTCAGGACTCATATTTAGTGGGCCCTTGCTAGATAGCAGGATAGAAGATGAGTCATTCACACATCCAGCACAGGACTCCATGATACTGGAACACTGGAACACAGTTTTAACAGGCCTCCTGTGTTGTATGAGGCCTTCAATATTGTCTGAGATAGGGCTGGTGTGGTGTTGGGGGCAGGGATGTTTCCAGGATTTTTAAAAGGGGGCAGCTCAAGGGGGCCCAGAGGACATCAGAATATTTAATCATATCAATATTTAATCAATTTAATACTGTCATAGATTTATTACATGAAGTGATACTGGACAAGAGTTTAAACAAATGTTTCATGTTGTGAAAAGTGGTTTGCACATTCGCCTCGCAAATGAAAGTCCATGGTTCAGGTCCAAGTGTGGACACAAGCCCCTCCCATCATGGGAGGGGCTTGTGTCAGGAAGGGCATTTTGAGTAAAATCCTTGGAAAATTACCTATGTGAACTTATCTGCTGTGGCAACCCCTTGGGGAAATACAGTAGCTGAAGGTACTTTTAATTTTGTGTAAAAAAGTATTCTTACTCTTTCACTTCATCATCACTGACTGATTTACTGGTATGTTCCTACCCTCACCTTTGGTCATGGGCTCTGGACAGTGACCAAAAGGATGAGTTTGTGGATACAAACAACCAAAATGAGTTTCCTCCAAAAGGTAGTTGGGCTCTTTCTTAGACACCGGGTGAGAAGCCATCCAGGAGGGGCTCAGAGGGGCTCCTCCACTGAAAGGAGCCAGTTGAGGTGGTTCGGGCATCTGAACAGGATGTCTGGGAGGAGACCCCAGGGCAGACCCAGGACACGCTGGAGAGATTATATCTCTCAGCTAGCTTGGTGTCCCTCCAGAAGAGCTGGAGGAGGTTTCTGGGGAAGTCTGGGGTGTCTCTGCGTAGGCTGCTGCACCTGCAACCCGAATCCGGACATGCGGGAGAAAATGGTACACAAATTGAATAATCAAAATGTACTTAAAGTACCTAAAGTAAAGATACTCATTATATAGAATGGCTCTTTCTACATTGTTGCTGTTTCATAATTATTGACTAATTGATGTTTTTATGTTGCAGTTACTGATTTTAACAACTTATTTACTAATGGGCAGCTTAACCTATAATAATACAATTATACGAAACATAATAAGTAACTACAGCTTTAAAATATTCTATTACCATGGAAGCAGAATGTAGCATTGCATGAAAATACTTAAATGAATGACCATTATGTTTAACATTTCAATAAAGTACTTGAGTAAATGCTGTCACATTCATATTCCTATTATCCAGTGGTGTTGGGCATAGTGAGATTTACAGTACTCTGGTCCACTGTCATTGGTGGTGGTGGTCATATTTCAGGGGGCCTAGTGCCAACCTGTGTCCCCAGTGTTGGCGGATTATTGTTTCTGGATGCTAGGTACATGTACATTTTACATGCCCTCTAAAACTCGTAGCAATGAGTGGAATGACCTTTAAAGAAGGAAGCTAACTTTTTTTGGATGCCCAGTGGTTTGTGTCAGCCAAAATTTTGTGTGTGTGTGTGCCAGTAGGAAACATTTGACAACTTTACAGATCAGCACTTTTAAAAAGTCATCAGCTGTATGCCAGTGTGACCCCTCAGTACTGGGAAATTCAAAGACTCACCTGCTCTGTCAGGGAAAATCTTAAATGTTGCCAGTCAGTGCCTGGCATCACACACACCACACACACACACACACACACACACACACACACACACACACACACACTTACAAACAAAAGTGCTCCCTCTGTATCAAAGTTCAGGCCGAGGTTTTTGACACGAGTCATTGAACAGCACAGAGTTTCCCATACTGAAAGCTGATAAGGAGGCCTTCTTCTGTCTGCCAGCACCTCTCTCCTCCCTATGCGGTGCCAGGCCGGGTGTGTTTGTGTGGGCGTTTGTATCAGGCAGCTGGGAAAGGTAAGTGGGAGGATGAAGAGGGTGATGCAGGCCTTCGTCCAGGCCTTTTGTCCTCCCTACTGTTCTGCCGCTGTCGCTGCTGACGGTAAACACCTCCACCACCTCACAAAAGAAATCCGCCTCTCCTCCTCCTCCACCTTCTCCTCGCCGTGTAGTTTGATTTACTACTCGAAGGAAATAACATTAACTTGTCTGCGCCCCTCCCTACCCCCAGCTCCCGCTCTTTGTTCACAGGTTTGTTTACTATTCTCTGTATGGAAAATCCTTCAGGAATGTAGAGGAAGTGGGTGTTTCCTTCAGGACCTGGAGTCTTTTAATGGGGTTGGGTGGAGGAGAACAAGAGACGTGGGGAGGATGGGGGGCAGCTGTTCCAATATCCCGCAATGCTTCAGGTGGCCAGGCAGGCAGGCAGGCTGGTGTGTGTGTGTGTGTGTGTGTGTGTGTGTGCACGGCTTCAGTCAGATTACCTGAGGGAGCAGGGTCTATTTTTCATCATTCCACTGGTCGCATTAATTAAAAGGATCCAAAAAAGTTAAGCTTCTGCAGGGAGGAGGCAATGTGGGGCTTCCTCTGAATTTCCATTGCTGGGTTTAATGATACAGACTTAATGGTCTAATTTTATTCCAGCTTTTGCCTTTTTCAAGCACCATGAAAAGGTGTTCCCTTAAAGTACCCATTTAGCAAGCCTGCAAACAAAGACTGAGTTTGAAAGGTGGAAAAAAATCATTTACAAAACATTCTCACCACAGGGTCCAGTTCTCAGGTCACGAGTAAACTTTCAGTCTCAGGTTTTGAACCAACATGGAAAAGTGGTCAGAAAGACATGGAGAAGTCTGACAAAGAAGCTGAGAAAGGCCAAACGACGCAACTAAAGCCTTTGTCATGGGAATTCTTTGTCATATCAGTGATGTTTATTTAGATTAGCAGGTCTTTGTAGCTGGAGATCCCATAATGTAAAGGTGGAACCTACAGTAAACCCTCTGGAATACCTTCATCTCAAAACACACGTGTGTGGAATTTGAAGGTATATTAAAATACCTGCCAAATCCAAAATTCCCTTAAAGATATTAAGGTCTACTATAGAAGGTTTTTCTGAAGGACCAGACCAGGAATTTTCTGGCGTACCCCTGTTCAGAAACCAAAAACAGGTCATGCCCACCATCCCATTACTGTACATACAATCATGTGAAAAATAGTTTTCAAGGGACTCTGAGGAGTCCTATAAAAAAAATTAGTACATCCACGCCCCTTTAGAAGCAATAACTTGGAGCAATCATTTTGTTTGTGATGTTTTTCTGTCTCTCATTATATCGTGAAGGAATTTTGGCCCACTCTTCTTTACAACGTTGCTCCAGCTTATGGAGGTTTGCGAGCATTCATTTACCACTTCCACAGGAATTAAAAGGGTAAGTAACAGCCAGGTGCAGCTAATCAGAATCAGAATACTTTATTAATCCCAGGGGGGAGATTGCACTTAATCAAATGCACTTGATTAAATGATTATTAGCCAGTGCGAGCACCTCTATAAAAGCAGAAGTTCGGACCGTTTGCTGGTGTGGAGAATTCAGGTGTGTAAATACCACAATCTTTTCAGGAGTGGATGTCTCAGCAAATTCACCTCAAGGTCAGACTGTGCAAAGCTCAGAAACTAGAAAAAACCCAATAACTACATGTCAGACTCTACAGGCCTCAGTTTGCATGTTAAATGTTGACGTTCAAAAGACTGAACAAGTATGGCTTACTGGGAAGGGTTGCCTGGAGAAAACCTCTTCTTTCTGAAAAGAACATGACAGCCTGGCTTAGATTTGCAAAGTTGCACCTGAACAAACCACAAGACTTCTGGAACAATATCCTTTGGAGAGGTGAGACCAAAGTGAAGATGTTTGGCCATCAAACACAGTGCCATATTTGCACCAAACACAGAATATCAGCACAAATACTCTATAAGAACTATCTAGCATGATGGTGGAGGGGTGACAGTTTGGGCTTATTTTACAGTCACAGGACCTGAGCACCTTACAATCATTGAAACAGCTATGAACTCCTCTGTATACCAAAGATTTCTAGAGTCAAATGTATGGCCATCTGTCTGACAACTAAAGCTTGGTCAAAACTTGGTCATGCTACAGGGCACTATTTCCAAGCACAGCAGCAACTCTACAGCAAAATGACTGAAAAAGAAAAGAATCAAGGTTTTGCAATGGTCCAGTCCAAGTCCAGACCTCAGCCCCATTGAAATGCTGTGAAATGCTGTACCTTAAGAGAGCTGTGTATAAACAAATGCCTGTAAACCTCAAGAAACCAAAGAAACATTTTAAAGAAGACTGGATCAAAATAAGTTCATACAGGTAACCATTACTTAAAGTTATTGTTGCTAAATTTGATTCTATAAGCTACTGAATCACAGGGTGTACTTAGTTTTTCACAGGACTGCTTAGAGTGATAGGAAAACTTTCTATTTCCCATGACTGTAAATTTTGATCTCTCCCAGTTTAATGCCTTTAATATTTTTTGGTTTCTTGGTTTATGTCCCGCTGCACTGCCGCCTAGCTGCCAAAGGAAAAAAAAAACATAATGAAGCCTTAAAATTAAGGAACGTGACTTTAATCTGAAAAGTTCTTTACTTAATGAAGCTATACACACCTGTGCTTACCCAGAAAACATGGTTGAAACTATGATGTTGCCTACAAGGTCAAAACTGGTCCCAATATGACTGCAAAACCCGAGCTGTGGACAGTCGGATGTTGATGCTTGAACATAGAAAACAGGTCGGGAAGTGCTGTGGTACTGGAGGTTGCAAGTTGGAAGCGCTGCTGTGGTGCATTTTATTGTAGTTTTCTTTTTTCTTCTCATTCTGTTTATCAAGAATGTTTTGTTTATTTGGCTTTATTCTAACGGATAAAGAGAAGCAATTCCTGAACGCTAACTTTCTCTGGCAGGAAAGTCTAACAGCAACGCAAAGGCAATATTTAAAAACTGTGTTCATCCCACATGTAGGGAACATCGTGACGTTGGTTCAGCTTTCATTTTGGAACAGTTTTTTTAACAATTACACGTGGTCGACAAAAAAATCTCCGTGTGTTCAAAATCGAAATGTTTGCTGGGTATTTACACATTTATTCTAAATAGCTGAGATTTCAATTATTGATTTCAGGCTTTCTTGTAGAAAGGTTGCAAATTTTTTGAATGGTCAAACCCCTTTATTTCCTAAATCCCTCCATCGTGATACTAAGTAGACTTTAGTGGAAACACAGCGCTTATGTTATCACTTTAAAATGTAGTTAAGAGATTAAGAGCTGCCTTCTCATTTAAGCTGTCATTTTGCCTTAAAGCATACTGATTTAAGTTAGGGTAATAATCTGTCATTTTCAGACCATATTAAGGCTTTAGAATTGACCTGCATTTTGTATGTCTAACTCATTTAAAAACATAACAGCTTCCTATCATTAAAATCCCAATAAAATATAAATGTATTTTGCAGTCAAATATAAAGACTTTTATACCATGATGACAGCTGTTGACTGACTGTTAGTCGATTATTGTCTGTTTTTCACTGTTGGTTTTGACCTTTGATCCCCTTCTAACAGTAAAACACACCTCTGTGATTACGTGCACATACACCTGTGGTCACCTGGAGCCTCCCACGGTGACCTCTGATCTCATTACCCGCATAGATAATTGGCAAACTTTTTGGGGAAAACCTGGTCATATTAGGAGAGACAGCATCCATCCCACTTTGGATGGAGCAGCTAGAAATCTGGCCGATTTTTATTAAACCTCCCAAAACATGGTTGCAGTCTTACATGCGCCTACAGTATGCAGTTTCTCTCCTCCTGTCACCCCCCTCAAAACCTCATCCCTATAGAGGCTGTGTCTGCTCCCAGACCACCTAAAATAAATCCACCAAAAATTAGTACAAAATGAGTTATCCTTACAAATTCACAGAGAAAGAATAATATAACCATTTCAACGGCACCAAAGAGCAAATCAATTAAATGTGGACTTTTAAATATTAGGTCTCACTCTTCCAATTCCCTATTAGTGAATGATTTAATAATTGATCAACGCATTGATTTGTTTTGTCTCACAGAAACCTGGTTACAGCAGGAAGATTACATCAGTTTAAATTAATCAACTCCCCCAAGTCATATTAACTGTCAGAATCCTTGAAACACGGGCCGAGGACGGGGAGTGGCAGCAATCTTTAACTCTAGTTTACTGATCAACCAAATAGTTAGAGTTATAAGTCATTTGATAGCCTTACTCTTAGCCTTGATAACCCTGACTGGAAAACTCAAAAGCGAGTTTTATTTGTTGTCTATTGTCCGCCTGTCCCTTATTCAGAGTTTGTATATGAATTCTCGGACTGTTTATTCAATTTAGTGCTGATTTAAGATAAAATAATTATAGTAGGTGATTTCAACATTCATGTAGATGCTGAAAATGACAGCCTCAACACTGCATTTAATTCATTATTAGACTCAACTGGCTTTTCACAAAATGTAAATTAACCGTCTCATCGGTTCAATCACACTCTTCATCTTGTCCTGACATATGGCATAGAAACAGAACATTTAATAGTATTTCCTGAAAATCCTCTTTTGTATTCTGTCTGACCATCCACAAAAATGGAGTACACAGCACTGAGGAAAAATTTCACTGCAGCAGATGTTTATCAGAAAGTGCTGTGACTAAATTTAAAGAAATGACACACAAACTGGAGAGGAAATGGCTTTCCACTAATTTAGAACACCTTAATCTGGCCTAGAGAAATAGTCTGTTAATCTATAAAAGAAAGATTTCCATAAAGCTAAGACATCTTACTATTTGTCACTGACAGAAGAGAATAGGAACAACCCCAGGTTTCTTTTCAGCACTGTAGCCAGGTTTGCAAAGAGTCACACATCTGTTGAGCCATGTATTCCTTTAGGTCTTAGGAGTGAGGGCTTCCAGAATTTCTTAACAAATAAAATTTATAGAAAAAAATTATTCATAGTTTACCCACAGATGTGCCATTAAATATGATGTCTTTGACTGCTGATGTTTGTTTGGGCTGCTTCTCTCCTGCTCACCTCGCTGAGCTAACGTCACTAGGTGTGATCACTTGCAGAGGAATGGTTTATTTGAAGAGTTCCAGTCAGGATTCATCATAGCTTGGAAATGGCACTAGTGAATGTTACTAATGATCTTCTTATGGCTTCTGACAGTGGACTTGTTTCTGTGCTTGTTTTTCTAGACCTCAGTGCAGAATTCAATACAGTCAACCACAACATTTTACTACAGAGGTTATAAGACTCTGTTGGTAATGCATTAGGCTGGGTTGAATCTCATTTATCTAACAGATTCCAATTTGCATATGTAAAGTATTCCTCACACACAAAAATTAGTCATGGTGTCCCGCAGGGTTCTGTGCTGGGACCAATACTCCTATACATGCATATACATGCTTCCCTTAGGCAATATTATCAGAAAACAATGCATACATTTTCATTGCTATGCAGATGATACCCAGCTATATTTATCCATGAAGCCAGATGACACAAATCAATTAGTTAAACTACAGCCATGTCTTAAAGACATAAAGACCTGGATGGCCGGTAATCATCTACTTTTAAATTCAGACAAAACTGGGGTTATTGTATTTGGCCCTAAAAATCACAGAAACACTCTTTCTAACCAGATACTTACTCCGGACGGCATTACTTTGGCCTCCAGTGACACTGTGAGGAATCTTGGAGTCATTTTTGACCAGGATATGTAATGTAATGCTCACATTAAACAAATATGTAGGACTGCCCTTTATCACCTCTGCAGTGTCACCAAAATTAGAAATATCCTGTCTCAGAGTGATGCTGAAAAACTAGTTCATGCATTTATTAGTTCTAGGCTTGATCATTGTAATTCATTGCTGTCTGGCTGTTCTAAAAGCTCCATAAAAAGCCTTCAGCTGATCCAGAATGCTGCAGTGACAGTAGTAATAGGGACTAGAAGGAGAGATGATATCTCCCCTTTATTGGCTTCTCTTTAGTGGCTTCCTGTTAAATCAAGAATTGAATTTAATATCCTTCTAGTTCATTTACAAAGTCTTAATCAGGCCATATTTACCCAACAGAGCACTTCTCTCTCAGAGTGCAGGTCTACTTGTGGTTACTAAAGTTTTTAAAAGTAGAATGGGAGGCAGCGCCTTCAGCTATCAGGCCCCTCTCCTGTGGAACCAGCTCCCAGTTTGTATTCAAGAGACCGACACCCTCTCTACATTTCAGATTAGGATTAAAGCTTTTCTTTTTGATAAAGCTTATAGTTAGGGCTTCGTTTTGCTGCAATAGGCTTCTTATGATGTGCTGGGCATTTCTTCTCCACCCACCTCTTTTTACTCCCTATGAATTTATTTGCTTCTGTTGCATGTCATTAAATGTTGTCTTCTTTCTCCCATAGTCTCTTTCCCCTCACCCCCAACAGGTCGAGGCAGATGGCTGCCCCTCCCTGAGCCTGGTTCTGCTGGAGATCTTTTCCTGTTTAAAGGGAGTTCTTCCTTCCCACAGTCACCAAGTGCTTGCTCATAGGGGATCCTTGAGGTGACTTTTGTTGTAAATTGGCACTATATAAATAAAATTGAATTGAAGTGAATTGAATATAAATTTCAACCTCCATTAAAAACTTTTTGTGTTCAAGTGATCACATGAGAACAACCCAGGTGAGGAAAACATGACGGCAGCAGCGGGAGTGTAATAATACCATCAGTTCAGTCTTTGAAAATATGTGGGTCACAAACTTTCCATGGTACTGTAGTGGATGGTGCTCTTTCACCCACTCGAGCACACACATACATACACGCACGTAACATACACAGCATGGCTTTGTGTAAAGGGGCTGAATCATCTGTGCTAATGAGGACCTTATATTGCCATGCCAGTTCTCATTCTGACTGCGTTTGCGTCTGCCTTGACCACTTAAGAGCCACAGCTGCCCACAAAAATGCCTACAAGGGGATGCCTGCCTCCTGACTCCATGTGACAGCATGTGTGTGTATGTGTGTTTATGTGTGATTTAGCTGCTTGAAAAGCTATTTTTGTATTTGTGTGTGTGTGTGTGTGTGTGTGTGTGTGTGTGTGTGTGTGTCCACAATAGCTGTTACCAGCTGATGCAGAGGGTCCTGATTTGCAAAATCCAAAATAAGCCAGACTTAGAAGTTCATTTGGTCTGGCATGATGACCAGAAAAGCTTTAATATTGCGAGAATAGTCATACAATTTTGTGTGTGATATCACCATCTGCCTGACATGACCAGTGCAATGAAACAAATCCCAACAGTGTTTTAATATATTTATCCCAGAGGTTTCTGCATTTATGTCAGCACAATTTACATTCATTTAGTTTGTACAAGTGGCATGGGTTTGCCTCTGCTGGGTGTGTGTGTGCTCGAATGCAAGCATCTCTCCAGGTGATGATCTGATCTCAGGTGTGTGATTGTGGGTGATTGTGTTAGAGGAATCTGGCCTCTCATCTTCCAATCTGTTCATCTCTCAGCGCGCTTGTAGCAGTAGATGAGTGTTCCACCCGTCTGCGGCAGGTGATCACAGGACTCCTTTAACTGTTTTATGGAAAGCAGCCTGTCACACTGGTATGTGGCCTGTCTTTTAACATTTAGCACAAGAGCACTTGCATGTGGAAATGAAAGGGAACTGAAACAGAATTTGAACTTTAGAAAAGAAACCAGCTTCTCCTTGTTTTAAGGGCCCACATATTTCTCTACATATGATAACTTTTTGTTGATAACTGAATTTGTTATAGATGTGGATGTTTCCTACACTGCCAAAAACTTATAAAGCAGCTAAGCTAAAAAAGGGAATGCTGACCATTTAAAGTACCACTTACACTCACTGGCAACATATCTGTTCAATTGCTTAATGGAAATATCTAATCAACCAATCAGATGGCAGCATCTCAGCGCATTTAGGCATGTAGACATGGTGAAGACAATCTGCTGAAGATCAAACTGAGTGTCTGACTTTGAACTTGGCATCGTTGTTGGTGCCAGGCGGGCAGGTCTGAGTATTTCAGAAACTGTTGATCTACTGGGATTTTCCCATGCAACCATCTCTAGGGTTTAAAAGTGTCATGGTGAGGCATCTGTGAGTGTGGTGTGGACCCAATTGCAGGACCGCTGAGCCGACGTGACGTGAAAAAGGCTTTTATTTAATCCAGATAATAATGACAAAAGTCCATGAACATAAATCCGGAACGTGATGCAAAGAGTGTGAAAACCTGGAGACATGGACGGGAAGCACACGGGGTGACAACCAGTAATGACACGACAACGATCAACACGGAGGACGGGGCTTAAATACACAAAGACAAACCAATGAACACACAACAAGTGGACAGGGCAGGGGAAACCTAACAGGGACAACCAATGAAAAGATGACAAGTAGACAGGGCTGGGTAAACCTAACAGGGACAACCAATGAACACACAACAAGTGGACAGGGCAGGGGAAACCTAACAGGGACAACCAATGAAAAGATGACAAGTAGACAGGGGCGTGACTAGAACACTAGAGACGGGGGGAACAAAACAGGGACAGGACGGATTACCAAAACAAGACGAGACTAGACGCAGACAGAGACGAAGACCACTAACAGAGGAAACAGGCAGGGCATGGGGCAAAAATGGAATAAACAAAAGTCAAAAACAAACACAAAA
>VUQH01082382.1:0-15361 GCA_015106775.1 Etroplus canarensis | reverse complement strand
TGCTGGAATTCTGGTCCATTCCTCCTGACAGAACTGGTGTAGCTGAGTCAGGTTTAATGTACGGGAGACTGACACTGTATCTAGTCTGTGGTGGCGTGCTGTCTTTTTCTAGTGGGGCCTTTTTCCTCTTCTTGGGGATCTTCAGCATTCATTTGGGGTAGCTGTTAGCTAACAATGAGTTCCTTGCATGGCGATATTCTTCATACTGATCCTCGACATTGTAACCAGCCCGTTTGCACTAGCGAGTAAAGTCTGGACAACTGACCTCTTGAGCTCCAAGTGGTGGTTGGATTCAAAGTGTAAATACTGGTCAGTGTGAGTGGGCTTCATGTAGATGGTCATCTTGAGACAGGCAGCTTCATGTATTTGGACATGTGCATCCAAAATGCAAGCTTGCCATCCATTTCCAGTTTGGTTGTAAACTTGAACATATCTGTACCAGATGTATGGCGGGGTGGAAGCTGAACTGATCAACTGTTCAAACCTCTCCATGGATAGGTTGGCTACTATGGGGGAAACAGGAGATCCCATTGCTGCTTCTTGTTTCTGGGAGTAGAAGTTGCCTCGGTACATGAAATAGGTGGTGTCTAAACAGAAGGCCAGTAGCTCCATTATCTGTGATTTAGACATAGGTGTTCTATCCTGCAAAGTGTTGTCCTCATCTAAGTGTTCACCGATGGCTTGGAATACAGCCCACACAGGAATGCTGGTGAATAACGTCAATATATCATATTAGATCATCTTATGGGCAGGTGGGATCTTGAGGTTCTTCATCTTGTTGCTGGAGTTGCTGGAGTGATGATTAAACCGAGACTACAGAGATTCAGAGGAGCAGAGTTCCAAACACACACAGGGAGTAAAGTCAGAAGATCCATAGAGTGATCAGCTTTAAAGGACTCAACAATCTAGCGCCGAAGCAGTGTTCAGAACTGCCTTATAACAGGCAGCCATAACAATAGCATGCAGAGCAGGTGCGGAGCAATCACCCACCAGGTGAGAGGAGCCCAGAAACTGCTCCTTATCAGCCACACCCACAACAACACACACACAGAAGACACAGAAGGGGAGGGGGAGACACAGACAGAAAGAGACAAAAAGGGCAGAGCCGACCAGGAGGCAGGGGACCATGACAATTTTAGCGGTGTGCTTAGGGTCATTGTCCATTTGGAAGACCCATTTGTACTTAAGCTTCAGCTTCTGATGGCTTGAGATGTTGCTTCAATATTTCCACATAATGTTCTTTCTTCATGATGCCACCTATTTTATGAAGGTCACCAGTTCCTCCTGCAGCAAAACAGCCCCACAGAAGGATGCTGCCACCTCCATATGTCACAGTTGGGATGGTGTTCTCAGGTTTACGAGCTTCTCCCTTTTTCCTCCAAATGTAACAATGGTCATTATGGCCAAACAGTTCCTCTTTAGTCTCATCTGACCATAGGACATGTCTCCAAAAATTAGGGACTTTGTCCCTGTGTGCGTTTGCAAACTGTAATCTGGCTTTTTTTTGTTTTTTTTACACTTTTGGAGTAAAAGCTTCTTCCTGGCTGAGTGGCCTTTTAGCCCATGCTGGTACAGGACTCTGACTGTGGATAATGACACACTCTTACCAGCTTCAGCCATCATCTTCATTTGGTCTTTAGCTTTGGTTCTGGGGTTGATTCGGACCAAAATACATTAATCTCTGGGACACAGAACCCGTCTCTTTCTTGAGCGGTATGATGGTCTGGACATTCCCATGTTGTTTATACTTGTGAATAATTGTTTGCACAGATGAACGTGGCACCTTCAAGCATCTGGAAATTGTACCCAAGGATGAGCCAGACTTGTGGAGCTCCAGACTTTGGGAGCTCCTCCTGATACCTTGGCTGATTTCTTCTGATTTTCCATAATGTCAAAGAAGTAGTGTGTTTGAGTATGACCTTAAAATACATGCACAGGTGAGCCTCCAATTGTTTCAGATGTTGTCAGTTAACCCATAAGAAGCTTCCAAAGCCATGTCATCATCATCTTGGCTTTCCCACATCATTTAAAGGCATATTAATCTTGGAGTATGTAAACTTCTGACTTTGAAGAAATTAATAAAATCTCTCTAAAATATTTTCTCTCTCATTATTACAGCATTTAGGAAATAGAAATAATTTTGGCAATCCTAACTGACCTAAAACAGGAGAAGTTTAGTTTGATTTAATTTCAGACAGTGAGAAAAAAATGTTTAATTGTTTTTTTACACAGTGTATGTAAACTTGTGGTTTCAACTGTATATCCAAGTCCCAATAGGAGACTAAAGGTTTCGTCCCATGAACTGTAAGCTTGTGGGCACCTTGAAGACCCTTGTCTGGTAGTCCTAGTGGCAGTCCTAGTGGAAGATGCCCAGGAAATTACAAGCTTTGGCAACCCTAAACCTACCTCTCGGGAGCAAGTTCACCAGTCTGAGTCCTGCTGGGAAAGGATTGAATAGTGTCCTGATTGCCTGAGACAGCAGGTCCCACCAAAGTAGAAGCTCCCATGACATTCTCTCTAGGAGTGGTGAATCACTGAGAACCATGGCATGTGTGACCACCAAAAGGCCACCAAAAGGGTTCCTTTACCATAATGAGGCCTCCTTTACATACTCTGCCAGAAATACTCTTGTAAAGATGACTATCCTCCCTGCGTTTGACTACGGCAATGTCATCTATAAAATAGTCCCTAAGTGTGCCCTTATCAGGCTTGATTCCCTTTTTCATTCAGCCATCCATTTTGCTACTGGTGCACCTTTTTCCACTCACTACCATGATCTTTACAAACTGGTGGGTTGGCCCTCCCTTTACACCAGGCGACTCCAGCACTGGCTTTTACTCATCTGTAAGGCCCTATCAGGAAAGACACCTCAATACCTCTCTAACCTTTTATACTCTTCCCATAACAATTACCATCTAAGGTCCAGTGATTTCATAGCACTCTCCATTCCCAAGGTTCGTACTGTCCTTGGTCAGAATTCCTTTTGTGTTGCCTCAGCAATTGACTGGAATTCCCTCCAAAAATCTCTCAAATTATCATCTCTTCCATCACTTTACATATTCAAACAGAAGCTGCAGCAGACCCTAGTTGACTGCTGCACTTGCTGACTGCCTTCACTGATTTGATAGAATTAATGTAGGCTTTTTTTTTTTAACACTTGTGTTTATATTTGTGTATATATTTGTATATTTATTGTTTATTTTCCATCTTTCTTCCTGCTGGGGCCTCTTGCCAGGTCATCACTGTAAATGAGAATTTGTTCTCAATTTATTTTACCTGGTAAAACAAAGAAAAAAAAACATGCTTCCTGGAACATCTCCCACAAGATGGATTGGCTTGATGGAGTCTTCTTCTGTACCATACGGTCAAGCTGCTCCTACAACAGCTCAACAGGGTTCAGATCTGGACACTGTGCTGGCCACTCCATTACATTTAGAATTCTGGCTGACTGCTTATTCTTTAAATATTGCTGACACATTTTGGAAGTGTATTTTGGGTCATTATCCTGTTGTAGGATGAAATTGGCCCCAGTCAAGTACTGTATGGTATGGCAGTGAAAAATCTTGTGATAGCTTTCCTTCTTAAAGGTCCCTTCCACTCTGTACAAATCTCCTATTTTACTATCTCCAAAGCACCCCCAGACCATCATGCTGCCTCCACCATGCCTAAATGATGGTATTAAGCACTGTTCTTGCATCTTTTAATTTTTTCTGCATCTTGCAAATGTTCTTCTGTTTGATCCAAAGGCCTCAAATTTGGACTATTGTGTCTACATCACCTTCTTCCAGTCTTCAGTGTTCAGCGTCTGAGCTTTTTTGCCCATCTCAGTCTTTTCTTTTCAGTGGCCAGTCTGAGATATAGCTTTTTCTTGGCAATTTTCCCATGAAGTCCAACATACTGAAGTCAGCTCTTCACTGTTGATGCTGACACTGGTGTGTGACATGTACTATTTAGTGCAGCTGCCAGTTGATGACCTGTGAGGTGTCTTTGTCTTAAACAACACACTCTCAGATGTTTGGCTTCTTGCACAGTTGTGCATCAGGGCCTTCTACTCATTTTCTGTCCTTGTTAGAGCCAGTTTGTGCTGCTCTCTGAAGGGAGTAGTTAACAGCATGGTAAGAGATTTTAAGTTTCCTCACAATTTCTAACACTGAATAGCCTTCATTTCTCAGCACAACAATAGACTGATGGGTCTCTAAAGAAATGTCTTTCTTTCTGGCCATTTTGAGCCTGTAAACAAACAACTGCTGGTGCTTCATATACTAAAAACTAACCTAAAGAATAATATACTCCTTTTTCCTTTCTTATTAGTACAGCAGTTTTCAGCTGTGCAACACAGTTGCAAAAGTGTTTTCTAATTATCAATTAGCCTTATAAAATAATAAACTTGGATTAGCAGCCATACAAGGAGACTGATTCAGAGGATTGACAGTTACTTATAATAAGGCTTTTTGCAAAAACGCAGCTCATTCTTTAAAAATCATCAGAGTCATTTTAATTGTTTGTGAAATGGATAAAATTCTTTGTGAATTGCACAAAATTTGCAAGTGACTCCAAAACTTTTGAGAGGTAGTGTAATTGTTGTTGTTTATAGACTTTAATTATTATGGTATGGTTTTTTTTACTACTGTTAATTTATTTTATGTGCTCAATTCTAATTTTTTCCTGTATTGTTTATTTTTGCTTTACTTTAAGTTAGATTTTAGCTGCTGTATTCAAAGTTTCTGCTTTACTTTAGATTTTGATTTTGTGCCATATTTTAATTTATTTTATTTTTATTTTGTAAGTACATTATCTTCTTCTTCTTTGTCTTTCGGCTGCTCCTGTTAGGGATCGCCACAGTGGATCATGCATTATATTTTTGGTAATTAACAAATACATTTTTGCCTTATTTTAGTTGTTATATTTATTTATTTGCCCGGTAGCATCCTTTGTCCAGTACATCTATCTATCTATCTATCTATCTATCTATCTATCTATCTATCTATCTGTCTGTGATGGACCATAGATTATGTATTTGTCAGTAAGAAAACTTTAAAACGGATAAAAAATACAGCCACCCCGTCGGCCGGATTGGACCCTTTAGCGGGCCGGTTGTGGCCCGTGGGCCGCAAGTCTGACACCCCCGAATTATATGAATCAACGTCAACACACCCAAGTCTCGCGAGAACATACCTGAGCAAGTTTGCTGGCAGTGTCACCTGAGGCTCGGCACAGGAGTAGGAGGAGACCGGGGACAAGAGGCAACTGTGAGATAATTTTACCGTTTTAGACATTTCTACCGATAGATGATGTATTTCTTCATGGGGTTGTATTCCGAAGCCCAGACAGGGCTCAGGAGCGTTAGAATGTGAACTAGTTTGCTCTGTACGTTTGACCGCTGTCGGTGTCCTACAATTAGCCTTAGCGGTTAGCCTGCTAAAGGCTAACGTTTACACGGCGTCCCGGCTTTAGAGAAATGTTAGTGTGAATGCTGGCAGACATTATCCATTAGAGATGCCGTTTGGCGTTTTTACAGCCTTATTTGCGTTAAATTAAATTCCAGTTGGCTAGCAAGGCGCTCGCATATCTAGCGCTTGGGCGCACTAGGAAGGAGGAAGTATCAGCGTTAGCGTGAACGAAGTGTTTTGGTATTTACTGTACGACAGTGCTAGACGTGGTCTTTGAAAGCTTGCTGTGGCGTAGTCTACTAGCAGGTTTTTTTAAACTTTGTTTCATGCTACAAATCTAGCTAGGTTTACTACCGTTATAAACTTCCTGTCCGGCGTGTTACCGTACCGAGGATATCCGTGCATGATGAAACATGGCACAGCTGAATGGTAGCTGCTCCGCAGCAAACTTACTTGCAAACTTTTTTAAGATCTGTTGCTCGGGTAAACAGCATGCTTGACAAAAAGCTTGGCCAAAGCCAGTCTTTCCTCAGCAGTAAACTAGGAGGCCATCATATCTATACTTAAACAGTGAAGAATTCTTTGTTTTTTGTCTTAGTTTAACCAGGATAATATGACTCTTGAGATTAAAAATATCTTCTCCCAGTGTCCTGGCCAAGAAAGAAAGCAGCACATTAGACTTAAGTGCCAATAAAGCATAATTCATCAGAGGCCTGTACTACGAGATCATGTTTGCGCATACCCAGATAACTTCAGATAACCCTCACTCTGGGTTTTCAGTACTACTACACGGTTCACTTTTTAACCAGGGTAACTTATGCTGCAGATCTAACTTGCTCTGGAACAGGTTAAGTTCCAGATTAGAGATCAGCAGGTACTGACTGACCAATCACTTCTCTGAAAAATAGGGGCACCAATCCTGGAAGATCCCTCAAACCTCTGTGCACATAGTAGGAGGGTCTAAAGGTTTTTTTCAACGGTGTGGTGCTAACCACTACACACTGTTGCCTCACAGGAGGAGGATCTGGGTTCTCATCCATCAGCTCTTGTATGTGCATGCTTGCATGGGTTCTCTCCAGACACTCCAGCTTCTACCCACAGTCCGAAGACATGCAAATGGGTTAGGTTAACTGGCGATTCTAAATTGCCCATAGGTGTGGATGTGAGCATGAATGGTTGTCTGTCTCTTAGTGTTAGTCCTGCAGTGGACTAAAGACCTTCCCCGCCTGTTTTTCCAACGTTCCTTACTGACTTCAAGGAGGCTGAACTTAATAAATATTGTAGATCTCTTCCATTGCTTAACTGCACACACATTCATACAGTGTTGTTAATACTATACTACTGTACAGCACTTCACCTGTTGCAGGCACTGATACTGCTGTTTTATTTGCAGCTGTGTTGATTTCAACATATTCGTGTTTAACCTCTTCGTACATTTTCAATATTATAGTTTCATCTTCCTTTGTAAAAATCAGTCAGTCTTTTGTCAGTAGACTTATCCATGCTTCTGATTGGTCAGATGCTGCCAATGCCATCCCTTTCATGTGAATGCGCTCGTAGCTTGGATTGAGAAACCCTGGGCTGACATACTGTATTGAAGTTGATACCTGCCTTTGTGTGACCACTTATCCTGGTCGGCAGTGTTGGGTTAGGTGAAGCCAGATAACAGAAAGCTATCATTGGTATGTTGAACTTTATTCATAATACAGGGCTCACTAAGTGCCATTATAGTCTAAATTTCACTGTAATGAATGTCATAAATCTGATGACATGTAATTTCTTTTATTCTTTTTATGATTTGTATCAGTTGGCTAATAATGAGTACTATTTGTAAACTAGAGGCAATAAAGACTTTCCAGTCTGTTGTCACCATTAACCATAAATGCACACAGAAATCAAACACATGCGGATGAAAATGTAAGGAGTGATGCGCTTCTTAATGCAATACAGTAAATGCAGGTTTTTTTTAAGACCCAGTGTCCAGTACCCGCAAAGCTTATGATTAGAATGGCTTTGGTCCTTAATATATATCTGGCACAGGACTTCACACAGTGACCCATGCTTGTAGTTTAGGCACAACTGCAAGGACAGTATTGTTTCATGACTAAATATTAATGATACAGATTTCTTTCTGCTGTGTTATGCTGTCTGTGGCAGTGAGGATGTCTTTGAATGAGGAGGGGTACGTGGTTCGGATCAGAGGACTTCCCTGGTCCTGCACACAGGAGGAGGTGGCCGGTTTCTTCTCTGGTGAGCAAAAACACAAAACTCTTTACAGCATGAAGAAAAAAAAAAAAAAAAACCAAGAAACTATTAGTGCTGAAATTATTTACATGAGTCTTTTCTCGTATCTCCTGCTGTGATTATGCTAATCAGTCACATTTCAGTACAGAATTTAAAGAGTACCAGGGATCATTTAAAAGAAAAACTTCAACTAATCTCATTTATACAGACTGTGACATTGTGGGAAAAGTAAACGGAGTGTGTTTCACGTACTCAAAAGAAGGCCGTCCGAGTGGGGAGGCATTTATTGAGCTGAAAACAGCCGAGGACTTCAAGAATGCACTTGCCAAGGATCGTAAATACATGGGACACCGATATATAGAAGGTAAGCATTGAAAAAAGCTAAGGTAAAGCAACAGATTTAAGTATCAGAGTTGAGTCAAGATTCATAATGCAGCAGTTATTCAGTTATAATAGTTTTGAAATTTGTATATGAAGCCTTTAAGAAAACTGTAATGAAAATGTTTATTTTTAGTTTAAATAATGACATACATATGATTTTTGAGTCCCTCTGTCTGTGTGTCTGAATCAGTGTTCAAGTCAAACCGTAGTGAGATGGACTGGGTGCTCAAACGTAGTGGTCCTGCTGACTATGACAGCTGCAGTGGCTGCATGCTGAGACTTCGAGGCCTGCCCTTTGGCTGCAGTAAGGAAGAAATTGTTCAGTTCTTCTCAGGTACATGAACCTTGAAACCTTTGAATAAAAACTATTAAATTTGAGTGATGTTACACTAGTTATATTAATCGGACACACTGTTTCAGTGCTGTAGTCTTTCACTAACACCTCAGTAGATGAGTGCAGACATGCAAGGCAGTTAAATAATACAAAAGAAACTGAAGATACGTATATTCTGAATGCAATTCATTCATCCCTTGGTTAAAAGAAATTGTCCCTTCTTGCTTCATTGCAGTTTATAAATTTTCTGTTTTATTGTCAGCATTTTATTCACCCTGTGACAAGTCTTGTACAAAAGTAAAACAACAGCTAAGAATTAGGAACTGTGACTTCGGTTATAGTTAAAAAAATAACAAATCCAAATACTACAGAGTGCACTTTGAATGGTACTTTTGCAGATAAACCCCACAGAAACACATAAGCACACACTCTCCTTCACGACAGAATGAGTGATACTTAAAGCCATGCTTTAACATTTTGGATCCCATGATTCAAAATGATTAACTTTTACTTAGTTATTAAATCTGTCTGCGTGTTCTAATGTATGTTTGGTCTTGTAGTTTAGTCATGGTGTGTTTGCTAAGTTGTCCTTGTCAAAACTGTTAGTAGAGCAGTTATGTTAGTGAAAACCCATCATATAGCATACTTGTATTTAATTAGATGCCATAGCTCCTAAAAAAGATTTAAGGATCGGATGAGCTGGGCTGTTTTGGCTGAGGGAAGATAGTCCCGTTAAACTGATCCGAGGTCAGTATTAATAAAACTGGCAGCTTCTATCTAGGATAATAAACACAGATACATTAAGGGAGCATGGTCATGTACCACTAATATTACTGAAAACACAGTTTGGACAGTGAGCTACACTCTGTAGTCTGTGTAAATTAATATACTGTGGCTTATATGCTGACTCCAGATCAGTTTTTTTGTTTGACTTAAAGCAGCAAGTGTAAGTCAATCCTCTGAGATGCTCCCTTTTTTAAGTAGGCTGATGAAATAATGAAGCTTTTTTAATTTGCTTTAATGACATATATTAATCCTTAAAGCTCCTCTGATGCATTGGGTGTTGTGCTATCAATTCTATCAGTCTACCTACCGACCTATGTATTTATGTGTGCTTGGGTTGAAGGGTTGAGAATCGTGCCAAATGGGATAACTCTGCCAGTGGACTACCAGGGGAGGAGCACAGGGGAAGCCTTCGTGCAGTTTGCCTCAAAGGAGATAGCAGAAAAGGCTCTGGGGAAACACAAGGAAAGAATAGGGCACAGGTGGGACAGACGGGAAAGGGACGGGCTGGACTGGGTTGGGCCTCTGTTGTAGCATTTAATGGGTGGTCATATTAGAGTAATGATGGTACTACTGGGAAGGGTTTCTGGTTGAATATAAGCATGGGTGGATGTGCTAGAATATTTGTGGTAAAACAATAATAAAATAGTTATTAATGGGTGGGTCATATTATATCTATTGTAATGCTTATAATGTTAACGGGCTTATATATGTGTAATGTTTAATGTTGATGGTAAATATATTATTAACATAAAGGGCGGTGTGTCTTCCTTTTTTCCATAGATAATTTTCAGGTGGTCATTTAAGATTTGGGAGTTGTATTTGTTTGGGTATGTTAAGCATTATTGGGTATGTTAAATAATTAATTGTTAGTTATTTTACATTCTTACATGTGTCTTATAGATAATTTATTGTGGGAGGGGGGATGAAATGTAGAACTCTTGCAAACAGCTAGGACAGCCTCAACCATTAAAGCAGAAAAACAATCAAACCAGCACCAAAAAGCCCTATTATTTCCTTACATATAAGTAACAGTGATGAGGTTGGTGTAGAACTCCTTCACTCCAGCCCTAAGCCCAGCTAGTGACGAGATTTTCTTGAGGTCAGTCACTCAGACCACTGTTTAGAATATTATTCCTTTTTGTGTCTTTATCTTTTCTCTGTAAATCATATTTATGTATGTAACCTGAACTGAGCCATTTCTAAGCCTTAACCCTCTCCTCTGCCTCTCTTTCATTCCACGGGCCTCTCACATTTCAGATACATAGAGATTTTTAAGAGCAGTCGCAATGAGATCAGAGCCTACTATGAGGTGCCTCGGCGGGGAATGGGAGGCCAGAGACCAGGGCCCTATGATAGACCTATGATGGGCGGCCCCAGGGGAGGGTTTTTTGGTCCTTCTCCTGGCCGTGGTGGAGCCATGATGGACAACCTGAGGAGTGGAGGAGGATATGGAGGAGGTAAGCATATTTTTGCATGTGTGTGTACGGCCTGAAAACAAACCAGTTACCTGCATTAGTTACCAATATTTTTTTTGCCAATAGCATTAGTTACCATGATAAAACTATGGCATTAAGTAAGCCACATTAAGCCTTACATTACTTTTTATATTCAGTTTGCTGTTATTCTGTTGGTGGTATAAAAGATGAGCCCTGCTTCAGTTATGTTATAGCTGAGTGGTAAATTGTAGTTTGACTTTGCTCTATTACACTGTGTCCAGGTTACGGTGGCTTTGACAACTACAATGGCTTCAACAACTACTGTTTTGGCAACGGCATGTTTGATGAGCGAGTGAGAGGAGAGAGGGGAGGAAGAGGTAAAGTTCAAACTTCATTTACCCTCTAGACTTTGAAAGTGTCTCTTTGTACTTGCAGCTTGGTGCCCCTGCTAAAAGGCCAAAAATTTTTTCAGTCTTTCGTGATATGTTTGGTTAATCTTATTAATATTTTCTCAAAAATGTACTTTCTGGCTGCGCAATTTTAATATTCTTGATTTTTAAATAAATAAAATGAGGTATTGGTTTTGTGAAGCCGTGGCTTTAAAGCCTAGCTGAGAACTCTCACTGGAGGTTAAGTGAAGATGTCACATCTTTAATTAATCTTGTGGTTATTATTGAAAGCAGATGAGTACCAGTTCATATACATGCGGATCTGTTTGTGTGTTTTTTCCCTCAGGGGTGGGAGGCCATGGTTACGGTGGTCAAGGTGATGGTGGCTCGGGTTTTCACAGTGGCCATTTCGTCCATATGAGGGGTTTACCTTTCCGTGCCACAGAGGGAGACATTGCTAAAGTGAGAAGATGATGTTAATTTGATTATTTCTCTCAAAAATTTACAACCATTGGGGTCAATGAACGGTATCTGCAGGCTTTGAATTTCAGTATCCTTAGAAAGGAAAGGGGTTAGAAGGAATTAAAGTTTTGAATTGTTTCTTTTGTCTGCAGTAGTTAGTAATGTTGCTCAGAAAATGCTTTGCTATCTGATTGCAGCCTTTCAGGAAATGTTAAACATCTATGAACTAAAATTGGGATAATTTATTAAAGTTGCTGCTCCTCCTAGAGTATTTGAGAGAGTCTTGCACACAATGATCACCTAATGAATCTTCACCTAAATTTTCCTCAAAGAATAGTGAGCTGGATGAGCTACTACATCGTTGACTGGTTTTTATTAGTGACAGAAAACAGCAATTATCATTTGCAGCATTTTAAGTATGTTATTTGTGAGAAATACATCGTTTCCCATATTTTCTTATCATACTGGTTATAATAATTGAATTGAAATAGGTATTAAAGTGCCTTCTAATGTGACAGCTATATAAACCCTCTGGAGTCTAGGGTATAATTGGCTGTTTTTGACTGCTTTTGATTTTACCTTTATATTTCTCCTTAAAAACTCTTTACTTTGCCTTGTATGGTGGAATTTTTTAGCACAACCTCATTGCGTAAATTTATAGTTATTTTTTCATTTTGACATACTGTATTAACACACTGGTACTAAAATCACACAGAAAAACATAAAATCCAATTAGGAAGAAGTTTGAATTTTTTTTTTAACCTGAAAATCACAAACATGTTTAACAAACCATTTTTATAACTTAGAATGAAAATATAAAGTGTCCTCTTCTTTCAGCTGCTCCCGTTAGGGGTCACCACGGAGGATCATCTGCCTCCATCTCATCCTATCCCTTGCATCCTCTTCCCTCACACCAACCCTCTGCATGTCCTCCTTCACTACATCCATGCACCTTCTCCATGGTTTTCCTCTTGTCCTTCTGCCTGGCAGCTCCATCTTCAGCATCCTTTGTCTGATATATCCACTATTCATCCTCTGAACATGTCCAAACCATCTCAGCCTTACCTCTCTGACTTTATCGTCAAGCTTCTTAACATGAGCTGTCCCTCTGATGTACTCATTTCTAATCCTGTCCATCCTGGTCATTCACAGCGAAAATCTTCAGTTCTGCCACCTCTCTTCTCTCTGTACTTTCTTCTTCACCTCTCTTGTACACTTTCCATTGCTTTAAATGGTTGATCCTAGGTACTCAAACTGATTCTCTTTCACTGCTTCTGCTCCTTGCATCTTCGCCATTCCACCTGCCTCCCTCTCATTTATGCATATCCATGTACTCTGTCTTACTTCTACTTACTTTAATTCCTCTTCTCTCCAGTGCATACCTCCACCTCTCCAGGTTCTGTTTCAACTCCTTCCTCCTCTCACTACAGATCACAATGTTATTTGCAAACATCATAGTCTAGAGACTCCTGCCTGACCTCATCTGTCAACCTGTCCAACATCATTGCAAACAAGAGGGGCTTATAGTCAGTCCCTGATGTAATCCCACCCCCACCTTGAACCCATCTGCCACTCCTATTGCACACCTCACCACTGTCTCACTGTCCTCATACATGTCCTGCACCACTTTCACGTACTTCTCTGCCACTCCTGACTTTCTCATACAATACTACAGTTCCTCTTTTGGCACCCTAATTATATGCTTTCCCTAGATCCACAAAGAATGAACATATAAAGTGTAAATTTTAATGAACTTATGTACAAATTTAGAAAACAAAGATACATTAACACGCAGGCAGTATCTCAGGCTTTTTTGTACAGCTATTTACAAAACAATCAGGTGTGACAATAAGATGCCACACAAAACATTTGTGACACTCAGTCCACCACACCATACAGGGGCAGATCACAATCTCACAAATGTTTCGAATCTCAACACACTCTCTCGCTATTGCTGCTGTCACTCCATGAAATGTTTTGATTGGCTGATGTGGTGCATTTTTCTACATATAGGATAAGAGGTGTGTTTTGACATTTCTTCCTGCGCCAAACATGCACTGAAATTATTTATCACGTCTTATCAAGTCTGGTTTTACTTGGCCTATCAACACTACTTAAAAACTGGTACACTGTGTCAACACAAGCTGAGATGAAATGGAGACTCAGCAAGGCTGCATCTTGCAGCTACATTGTGTTTTTTGCGGTCATGTGATTTGGAAGCGCTGGTGCATCTGTCGACTCCAGAGGGTTAAAGACTTGCCAATTTATTTAGATCTGAGATGTTTTTGTTCATGTTTTTAGAAATTCAAAAAGCGCAGTAATCTTTATTTATATTTTTCACAGTTCTTCTCTCCTTTGAATCCATTGAGAGTCCACATCGATGTGGCTCCTAACGGCAAGTCGACTGGAGAGGCAGACGTTGAGTTTCGCTCCCACGAAGATGCTGTGGCAGCCATGTCCAAAGACAAAAACCACATGCGTATGTGCCAGTGTTCCTCCACCCAAGCTTTTCATTACATAGAGCAGAGATGCAAAATCAGATCAGAGATTGGAAAATTAACAGATAAACTTTCAGGGTCCAACTGCGTCAGTGAGGCAGAGTTAATGTAGGAATGCATTTTCAAGGAAATGAAGACAAAGTCCTGCTATTAAGCCTAAAGTGCTTTTCTCCTTTCAATACTTCACTTTCACTAATCTGTTAGTGAAGGCAAAAGCGTACATTCATATGTATATTAGAATTTAAAGTTTTTAACATTCATCTTTATGTTAAATAGCAATAGAGAAGCAAGTTGTTCGTTATGAATGATTGGGTTGATGTTTTTTCCACAGAGCATCGCTACATTGAGCTGTTTCTTAACTCAACAGCCAATGGAGCTGCTGAAATGAGTGAGTTTAACTTTTGTTCAGGCAATTTTAAATTTAATAAACCTGCTTTGTTGATGATAACAGTTGTTTTATGTATTTATATAATCTTTGAAAATTAATTTGACCCATCTTACACTGTTTGTGGAAACTTTCAGGTCGTGGGAGCGGTGGTTACTATGGTAACTCCGGAGGAGGCGGAGCCTCACGGAGCAGTGGGCTGCGAGGTGCATACTGAAGATGTCATCCCACAGCTCCAATCCATCCTGACGTTTGTGTCACGTTTCTTCAGGCTACATTTAATCAACGAGCATTTCTGAGCAGGAAAGCTGATGTGAAGATGCTCATTGTTTTTGCTTTTTTTTAAGGGCAGGATTAACGACAGCAAGACACCAAACATGACCTTAACAAGCATTATTTTCACACCATTTCTAAAAGCATGTGAAGAACAAACAATACAGCTCGTCAGAGTTAAAATGCTGGAGCTGTTGCAGGTGCTCAAAATGGTTGATATTAATGGTTGGTCAAATTGAAGGTTTAATGTTTCTTACAATTAAAGATTGTATTTCAGTTTATTTAAATTCACACAAATATAAAACAATAGTTGCAGAGTGCTCCATAAAGAGATTTCTTTTATGATCTTGTTAAAAGAAACCACATTTCAGTTTAATGGCACTGAGAGTGTTATAGCCAGTTGCATTAGTTTTTAATGACTCTAATAGGATGCATTTAATTAATTTTGTTTTAGTGCAGCAGGTAGACAGAACTTCATCACACAGAGTAATGCTGTGGCATTTGGTGTTTGTGAAAGGAGAAATCCTGGTGGCGCTGCACTAACAGGACTCGGCACTTTGATTCTAATTATTTGACAACATTGCTCTGACTTGGGCAACTGATTGCAAGTCTTTCTTATGGTAAGAAATTCAAATAAAATCTTGGTGTAAAATATCTTCACAGCACCATCTTGATACACTGATCTATATTTGATTTCACATCAGCTTTCTTTGTTGAAAATGTTTATTTTTTTTAAATGTGAGCCCGTGTGTTTTTTATGAATGTTTTCACAATTCATTACAG
>VUQH01082380.1:0-16419 GCA_015106775.1 Etroplus canarensis | reverse complement strand
TAGATCAGAGATTACACCATGCTGCCAGACATTGGCCGTTTATCTGAACAGCTGAGAGTCTCCTTTCAAGAGGGGGAGGAAAACCCCCGGGACTTCACCACTCTGTTTGACTTGCCTTTGTTCAGTCTTTCTAATGACGCCTTACCCAAAGTCATCAGGTAACAATGCAAAAACACTCAGTCACCCTCCTCCCAGTAACTGCTGCTTCCGTTCGAAACTAATAACAGATTTTGTTGCAGTGCTTACAAACAGCTTAACGTCAAAGCTGAGCCACTGAAGCTGATCACACCACAGTTTGAGACCCCTCTGCCTCAGCTTCAGCCTGCTGTGAGTTTCACTCTTTTCTGTACAAAGAATTTCAGCTTATGTGCAGCTGAAACTTTTAAGCCTTTGCATAAAGCCACACAAGTTTGAAGCCAGAAGTGGACATTGTCTTGTCTTTCAGGTCTTTCCACCTGCCTTCAAAGATTTGCCTCCACCTTCGCTGGAGCTGTTTGATTTAGACGAAGCCTTCTCGTCTGAGAAAGTGCGCCTGGCACAGCTCACCAATAAGTGTAAGTTCTAAAGCTAAAGCTGTTTTTAACGGTGCACTGCAGTCCTCGAACGTTCTAGATATTAACTGATGGAGATGCATGCAAGAACATAAATGACACTGAGATCAGACATTTAGCCATTAAGCTGTACAAATCTTGTACAAAATGGGTTTAGCCCTTTGTTGTCAGGTCAAGGTCTCATAAGGTCAGATTTAAGGTGGAGGCATACTGGTGGAGTGTTAAGCATTTTATTTATTTTGCACTGTTTATTTGACCTGCATGAAACAACATGGTAAGAACACGCTGGGGTTGAGTAAGATGCATATTTTATGTTCCGTCTTCTGGAAATTGTTGTTATAATGTGGCAGACATCCACAGTCACATTTGTTAAGGTGTCTTGCTTAAGTGCAGTTGCATTTTCTGAGAACAGTTTTTATTAATCCTTCACACTTTTGTTTGACCTCATGTTGTTTTCAATGAACGTCAAGGAAAAGAGAGTTAGAATGTAATTTTTGGGCAAGCCGCCCCCACCGTTTCCTCCTGGGTGCTGCTTCATGTGAGAACTGACGACTTCAGACAATGTCCCAGCCTGATTCCGAGCTTGTTCGTGAAAACTTGTTTAACTGGTTTTACACAGTTGATGGAAGCAGGATAGTATTTATCTCCACATTAAACTGTTTTTGTTCACAGGTACTGACGATGACCTCGAGTTTTATGTGCGGAAGTGCGGGGAAATTCTGGGGGTGACTCCCAAGTTAGACAAAGAGCAGAGGGACGCCAAGCACATCCTGGAGCACATTTTCTTCCAGGTTGTGGAGTTTAAGAAACTGAATCAGGTGAGGGTCTCCTTAACTAAAATGTACTACAACTACCTGCATGCATTCAAGGCTTTGCCTGAAAACGACTTCCCTCTTCTTGCAGGAGCATGATGCGGACCCTGACCCAATTAATTCCTTGAAACACTAAGTACGACATGGATCACATGTCTGTCCTGGATGGCCTTCACAGGGTGCACTGTGGTCATGCAGTCCACCTGTTACAGCACCAGAACCTTCAGATCTCCTGAAAAACACCCAAAACAATGAATTAATTAATGTGGAGGTCCACATATGTTGTATTATAATGTCATAAATGTTACCATAACTAACTGAATAATTAAAATAGGTATAAATGTGCTTACAATTGTATTAATGTATAAATGTATAGAATATGAAATGTACCTTTGGCTGCTCCCTTGTATTCTCCTCAAGGGGTCACCACAGCAGCTGCATGAGTAATTTGGCAGAGGTTTCACACCAGATGCCCTTCCTGACGCAACTCTCCATGGTGAATCGAACCAGGGACCTTTTGCTTGTAAGGGGAATGTGTAAACCACTACACTACAGGGACACAAATGTATAGAATGTACACTATTTAATTATTAATAAATTCAATAATAAACATTACATTACATAAAATAAATCATATTTTACTTAGCAGAAACTGCCTCCTCTTTTTTTCAGATAAATGAGAACTTACTAACCAAAATATTTTAAAACTGGGAAGGTTAAACACTACTAACTAAAAACAGCTGGATGCACAGTAGTCTATTGCACACAACCTACAGATGCACACAGCGGTAGAAATATACCTGTACGACAGTGGTTCTCAAACTGTGGAGTGGGCCCGTTGATTTTCATATAAAAAAGCAACAAGAAAAACTTTGCTGATGTGAGCAGCTCATAGGTCAGTGTCAAGTGGCTTAAAAAAGTCTTCTGAAAATAATCAGGGACAAGGACTGGACTGAAAATGAATGAAAAAACTGCCGCTGTTCAAAGAAATACTTTGAGAAAGCCTGGAGAGCTATTGCTCAAGACCACTTTAAAAATGACAAGAAAATCTGGCCCCTCAGAAGCAAATTATAAAGAAATGAGCAGTCCAAGATTGTATACCTGTGCCAAAGCTGAACAGTCTTTGAATTCCTGTTTTAAGGTGAAGTATTTCAACACTGACAATTTATCAGGAATATCTTACTAGTTCTGGGTTGGACCCCCTTTTGCCTTTGGGACTACCCTAATTCTTAATGGCAAAGATTCAACACAGTGCTGAAAACCTTCCTGAGAGATATGACATTACACTCATTCTGCTGTTACTGTTGCCTTCCTATAAGCTTGAAGCAGTCCGACTGTTACCCGCTGAACTCTTTCATCAACAAGGCATTTTCACCCAGAGGACTGCTGCTCACTGGATATTTTCTCTTTTTCAGACCATTCTCTGTAAACCCTGGAGATGTTGTGTGGGAAAGTCCCAGTAGATCAGCAGAAATACTCAGATCAGCCTGTCTGGCACCAACATTCACTTAAATCACCTTTCACATTCTGGTGCTCAGTTTGAACTTCGGCAGGTCAGTTGACTGCATCTACATGCATTGAATCACAGCTATGTGATTGGCTGATATATCTGTAACAAATCAGTTGAACTGGTGTACCTAATAGAGTGACCAGTGAGATTCGGATACATTTGAATTCTTTGGCAACGAAAACGTGTCAAACTTGGAATCACAGGTATATCGTCACTAAATATACTTTCGGCTGCTCCCCTTGTATTTTCCCCAAGGGGTTGCCACAGTACTTTCAACCCCTTGAGCAATACATGTGATCATCTTAAGGATGAGATGTCATCCCATAATTCATGAACACAAACTGAAGTTATGCAGCTCATGTTGGTGTTTTCCCCTCTTTTTAAGACCATAACTTGCTGAAAATGTTAAAGCCAGGTGACCTTTGATCACCACTCTAATCTTTTAAATTTTATTGGCTAGTTAATTTACATACACTGGAGGCCTTATCTGAAATGGACACTATGGACCCTGAGGCCCAGTTCACTCCATTCATTTGAACGGTTTCCTTGAATAAAAGTTACACCATTTATTTAAAGTGTCCTTTATTAATTTAAGTTAAAACATTGATAAATGGCAGACAGTGACCTGCATGAACCCTCACATGGCTCCTGTAAAACAAAGACAAATTTAGAAACTTGAACAGAGTTCCAGATGTATGGATGACTTTAGAAGTAAAGTCAGCATCTCACCTTCACTCCTCCTGCTAGACTCAACCCTGCAACTTTGGTGTATGGTGGGTGCAGTCAAAAAAAAAAAAAAACCCCCAACAGCTTCACTCCAAACATCAAGTTTTTTTTTCCTGTAATGTGTGATCATCTTGGCCATGTCAGGGAGACGTCAACTGGCAACTGTGGTTGGGGTTTTGGACTCCACGTTTGCTCTGGAGTGCTGGACTCCACGTAGAATCTGGGGCTGTTGCCCTCTGGTTTAATCACAGACAGGTCCCATGACATTTGCGAGGCCGTGAGATCGCTGTACGATTGGTCAAAACAGGGGGCCTGTTTTGGCTTTTGAAGGAGCACGTGGGGAGTGGAGGACTTCCCCTGTAAAGGGACGACCAGGTAACAGCCATCAGCCTCTTGAGCATTTAGGCTGTTCAGTGAGAAGCCCGGACAGGGAGAAATGGTGCCTGAGGACAGGCAGAGAGAAGGTCCGGCACACGGCCTGATGTCTGAGCCATCGGCTATTGGGTCATTTGACACCCTTGATGTGGACAGTTGTTCCAGGGACAGAGCAGACAGCAGACTCTGCTCCCCAAAAAACCTCCTGTCCAGCTCTGATGGAGACGAGCACTCAAAGCTCGTCATATCTAGAAGGTGAAACATTAGACAGTACTTAGCATCAAATCACCTGATGAGGTATGGATAAATCACACGCTTTTCAAACACATTTTCTTACCTTTAACCACAAAAGCTTGCTCCATTGTTTCCATGCTTGATCAGTGGTGGCTGTGCTCCAGCTGGGTTTTAAACTGCTGAAGCTGTTTATTAATTGGCTCAGCTGCAGGTCATTAGTGGGTAAAAGGAGGCAGAGTTACATCCGAGTAGAGGCACACTTAAAGTTGAGACATATGATGCGCTAATTGGTTAAATCTTTTAATTTTAGCATCACTGAAAATGCTTTTTATATGAATTTGTGTGCTGAGTTTAACTGTTTTGTTCTAAAAAAGCGAAGGAGTTTAGTCTTCGGACCACTTGTGGACCTCACCTCACTTCCTCAGAAAGAGGAACTGTGGCAAAAAAGTATATGAAGGTGGTGCAGGACATGTATGAGGACAGTGGTGAGGTGTGCAGTAGGAGTGAGAGATGGGTTCAAGGTGGGGGTGGGGTTACATCAGGGATCAGCTCTGAGCCCCTTCTTGTTTGCAGTGGTGATGGACAGATTGACAGATGAGGTCAGGCAGGAGTCTCTGTGGACAATGATGTTTGCAGATGACATTGTGATCTGTAGTGAGAGTAGGGAGGAGGTGGAAGAGAGTCTGGAGAGGTGGAGGTATGAACTGCAGAGAAGAGGAATGAAAGTCGGTAGAAGCAAGACAGAGTACATGTGCAAGCGTATATCCGCCCCCCTCTGTTTTAAGTTTTATTTTGTAAGTCCTACCGGAAGCTTTCTTTCCGGCTACGCGCAGCTCTTGTGCGCAGCTACGTCACTACTCAGCTTCTACGACAGAGAAGAGCGCGAGATAGAAATCCAGGAGCGCGGACAGCTCGAGCGCCCCGCTCCAGCTGCTCAAAGGCTGCAACGTTAGACCGGCGCCGAGCCGCCATCGCCACCACCGGCCACCGCACAGGGACACCGAACGCTGCGGGACAGCGCCGACTACGCACGCACATGACGTGTAACTGCCGCAGGGGAGCCCACCGTCGGACCGTAAACGACAAAAACGGAGGGAAATGTCCTGGTGGCCGCGCGGGTAAGACGCTAATCTTCATTAGCTGAATCAACCTTGGCGCTAACGGTACTTATTCCATCACGGGAGGGTTTAATGCGACTAGTCTGTTTAGTGCAGTCACCTGGAAACCAAAGAGCCTTTACCGTTTGACCTAACCGTGCTGTCTTTGGTTCGAGTCTATGCCGCCCTTTTTTCCGGACGTGAAAAATCAGGCCGAACTCTCTCTCTCTCACTCTTTCTCTCTCTCTCTCTCACTCTTTCTCTCTCTCTCTCTCACTCTTTCTCTCTCTCTCTCACTCTTTCTCTCTCTCTCTCACTCTTTCTCTCTCTCTCTCTCTGTGACCTCACACGACCAGAACGAATCACAGCCCCCCCCCCAACTTTTGGCAGCTGCTTCTAGGAGGCAACTATGACCCACCGAGTCCCAGTTAACCAGAAAAATAAAGCTGGTGGTCTTCTGGACATCGCCGGGGTGGGTTAGTATTTATTTATGCAGGAAGTCCCATTGAGATCAACTCTCTTTTTCACAGGAGACCTGGCCATGGTAACAGCCCTAAAAATTGGCAAAATATTAAAGCAGATAAAGCTTAAAATGCAAGATCTTCAACATGATGAACAGCGGGGGGGTCAAACTCCTTACACTGTGGGCCACATACAGCCCAGCTTTATCTTAAGTAAAAATATTGCCTAAAACATGAAAGTAAACATCTTTATTGGTGTCCTGTCAGTGTAAAGAAGATTACATATTTAATCCCTGTGATGTCTTAAGAAGCTAAATGTACCTTTGGCTGCTCCCTTGTATTCTCTCCAAGGGGTCGCCACAGTTGATTAATCTGCATTGGTAATTTGGCAGAGGTTTTTACACCGGATGCCCTTCCTTGCGTAAGCCTCCGTGGTGAGAGGGGCTTGTGTCCCGACCTGGAATCGAACCAGGGGTCATTTGCTTGCAAGGCCTTTAATAATAAATGTGTAAAATGTCAGAAAAACTTGAAGTTCATTGCCTGGACTTTGATTTACTGTTTTTTTTTTTTTTTTTTTACAGAGCATAAAAAAAAAACAACAAATAAACAAAATCTGTAGTAAACAGGGGAACAGCAAGAACTTTTCTGTTATTTGACAAAATACTAATAATACAAAAACACCTTAGCTTCTGTCCTTTAATGGTTTATTTATTACTTACTCTCTTTGGTGTAATATGACAGGTTGACCTTATTTGCATTTTTCACAGCCATCCGGTAGGCCGGACTGGACCCTTTGGCAGGCCGCTTCTGGCCCCCAGGCCTTATGTCTGACACCTGTGATGTACAGTGTACAAATACCCACAGCAAAACACTAGAGGTGGGAATCACCAGAGATTATTGTAACGATGCACTGCCATTACCATATTTAGTAATAACATTTAGCGTCTATACTGACATAGATAATTGAGTATATCAGAGATAAATGAATAAGACTCGCACACTGTGGTTGAATAAACATTTATTGGTTGTTTGAAATGTAGCTGAGTCACATGGTCAGCAGAGCAACACAGCAGTCGTCCATTCAGCTGTAGACCTGTGAGTTAGCAGACATGATATGATTGGTAACTAGGTGGATGTTAGAAAATGCACATGTGAACTTGCATACAGGAAACAAAAAAAGGTAATTCAATTAATGAACACACTTACCTCTGCCTTTCCCTCCATTTTCCCAGGGTGCTCGGCAAAAGAATTCCCGGGGGCAGGAGTACCTTTTTATTAGTACCAGGAGGGTGACAACAAGTGGGTAGTAGGTAGAGGGGTGTTTTGTATTATTGTTTGATGTGTGTATTAGTTGATGTTCACTGCTATTTATTTGTGTTTATTGTACATTTGGGGGTTTGTAAGTATGGATGGAAGTTTGTAGCTACTTTGGAAAATGGTTTATGTAAATATATTATTTTTTTTGTGTGTCCACAACAACCCTCTTGAGGTTACATTTGGTATAACCCAACAGCATTTAAGCAGAGGTTCACTTAATGTTGGTTCTGGGTTGCATTAGTGTTGGAATCTGTCTGTGGAGGTGCTGGCCAGAACTGTTTCATCTTTGTATTGTGGTGGAAAAAAATAAATGTGCTTTGTGTTCATACTCTTCTCGGATTTGTGAATTCCTCATTTTGCCTCCTTGGCTCGACCGTGCTCACATCATGGCACTTAACTCAGCATATTATTGCTATTTGAAACATCTGGCGAGATGCTGAGTATTGCAGCCGCATATATTGCAATATATTGGGATCTGTCATGTTTTTCAACTGTGAATTATGTCCCTAAAGGTGAACTCTGTTCATTTCTGTTTTATGTAATATGAGAGTTCTATGCTCCCCTCACTGCAGTCATTCTTATTGCTGCTTCAGCAACTGAAGTGTTTTTAAAAAGACAGACGATGCAGGTGGATTGAAAAAGCAATTGATTTTATTGTTCTAGTATTAAAAAGTTAGATCTGTACCTCTAATTTATATAATAAAATATCAATCTTTGGTATCCCTGTGTCGATACAGTGTTGCTGCACAAAATATTGTGATACTATGTTGTATTAATTTTTTTTTCACCCACTCCTACAAAACACACTAGTGGCCACTCAGGAAAAACATCCACGTGTCCGGCAGCGAGTTGCCTGTCAGCTGTGTTCATGCACATCACGTTTGTTTGTCTCTCAGTGAGGATGGAGAGGAGGCTGTGCATCAAGACACTGATTCTGATGTGGCAGAGCAGAGGGACGGAGGGAAAGTGAAGGTGAAATGGACGCAAGAGGAGGTGATTGCTGTGATTTTTCAGTTACTCCAAGTAGTCAAGGAAATATCGGCTCCGGGGGACAGGCAACGTAAAACATGCTTGTTTATGTGTTTACAGGATGACAAGCTAAAGTCGCTGGTTCAAAAACTGGGACCGAATGACTGGAAAGCGATTGCTGGTCACATACCTGTGAGTCTGATCGAGTTTTATGTAAAGCCGTATGATGTCAAAAAAAGTTATTTCAGTATTTTGAGGCTTCTGTTTTTCTTTAAGAATCACACTGAGCACCAGTGTCAGCACCGCTGGTTTAAGGTCTTGGATCCAGAATTGGTCAAAGGTCCCTGGACTAAAGAAGAAGATGAGAAGGTCGGGTGCTCACCAAGCGCAGTGTATAAGGTGTTACTGGTGTAAAAATGTTATAATTAAATCCATACTGATTATTTTTTCCCCATAGGTTATAGAGCTTGTAAATCTTTATGGCAACAAACAGTGGGCAATGGTGGCCAAGCATCTGAAGGGCAGACTGGGGAAGCAGTGCAGAGAGCGCTGGCACAACCACCTTAATCCCAACGTTAAGAAGTCGTCGTGGACCGCTGAGGAGGACCTCATCATCTACAAGGCTCACTGCCTGCTCGGGAACCGCTGGGCTGAGATCGCAAAGCTGCTCCCTGGAAGGTAGGCAGCTACTCTGCATGCACGACTTCTGATCAGCTGACAAGATGAGTTGGATAATATTGACATTAGATTCTGTGATGGAGGCACAACCATGCTTACTTAAATGAATGATTACATTTTAAATTAGTAATATTACATATATTCCTTTGCAAATGTTTTACTTGTCAAGCACTTTGGCCACAGATGAACACCTACTCCAGTCTTTGACTGTAGTTAACAATGTAGCCTTCATTCTGTTCTGCAGCCTCAGTGAACTTTTTCCAGTTGGGAGTGGCCCTGTATCTCACCATGGATCTCCAGAACAGAAAAAGGTCTGCTGACCAGGAAAATAAAGTCAGAATCCTTTCATCCACAAGATGTGAGATTCACAAAGAGCCAGTAGATGATATTTAGAGACACCACAGACGAAAGGAAGCCTAGGATTGGGTTTTTAGTTATGGCTGAACTTCTTAATATAAGCTCATGGCAATTACCCACTAGTAAATCAATCGTCATACTCAGGCAGATTAAAGGATGGCTGTAGTGTTTTGCTAAATGCAGTCAGCTCAAGTCTGTGTGTTGGGAAACACTGCAATTCATGCCCTGATATTTATTGACAGGACCGACAACGCTGTCAAGAATCACTGGAATTCAACCATCAAACGCAAGTTAGAGATGGGCTTCTATGCCGGGGAGGTGTTCAGGCCAAATGAGCTGGAGGAGCTGTGGGCTCGTGTTAATAAGGATGTGCAGGTGGGCCATCTTTCCATGATCTGTGTTAAGTTGCACGCACACACACATGATTGAATTCGGCAATATATTCCATAATTCTGTTTTTCTCATTACACAGATGCCCAGTTGCTCTCAAGACAATTTACACAAGGACACAGAGCAGAAAATCCCTCCTTCAGTAAGCGACTAGTCACATTCATTTTGAAAATATCCCAGTTTTCTCAAATATCACAAATTAGTTTACACCAGTGTTGTTAAAGATGCCTACTTTTTCCACTAATTGCAGGAGACGTCAGCTAAACCTGGCTCCAGCAAAGCCGGGCCATCAAAGTCTATCCCTTCTCCAAGTAAAAGTCTGAGCCCCACGACTGAGGCGGACAGCCCAGGAGAGTCAAACTTCACCAGCTGGGTGGTGGACAGCTCTGGGTTTCTCTCCCCTACCGGCCCAGTCCTGAAGGAAGTGCTGGATATGGTGGATGGGGTAAATATCTATGATACTGTAAACGTCAAGGCTGGTTCTATATGATGTTATTACATCGTATGTGTATTTGTTATGCTTTCGTTCAGTACCGTATAGTCCATTTCAGAGTCAGGTGACAAATATACTTTGTCTTATGTACCTAGGACCTTGATGGCTGGTGCAACCTTGCAGCCTTTGACCTACCTGACGACAGTCCCAGCCCAGAGCGCCACCAGTTCCGTCTGGAGGGCAGCGCCTTGCAGGAACTGAGCAAAGGCTGCAAAGGGGAGCTTATTCCCATCTCTCCCGGAGGGGTTACATCGCCCTCCATACTGAGCCACCGGAACCGGAGATACATCGCCTTGTCTCCCGATACCAACAAGTCCATAACTCCCAAGAGCACTCCCGTCAAAATCTTGCCTTTCTCTCCATCTCAAGTAAGCCGATGAAGTTCATGCTGTTGTACAGACATTGATCTAATATAAAACGCTCTGCTGACTAATATATGTCGGCAGTTTCTCAACATGTGGACCAAGCAGGACACTCATGACCTGGAGAATCCGTCCCTCACGTCCACGCCTGTGTGCAGCCAGAAAGCCATTGTTACTACGCCTCTACAGCGAGACAAGACCCCCCTTACTCAAAAGGAAAACTCAGTGTAAGCATGCTCTACCTAGTGAAGGCTTCTGTTGCCTGATGTTTATTTTTTTATGGATTTATCAAACCTCTCAGCTCCACATTTTAATCTAAGGTGCTTAAGAAGGACCTGGAGTGGTAGGAGTGTATTGGTCATAGAGTACATTAGGCTGTTAATTAAATCCGTCAGACACATTTACCATTCATCAATTAATCCCATAGGTGTTTGATGAGGTTGAGGTCAGGGCTCAGGGCAGGCCAGTTCTTCCACACCAAAACTCATCTAACCATGCCTTTGTGGAGCTTGCTTTGTGTACTGGAACAGTCATGCTGGAACACAAAAGGGCCTTGCGCCCTTTTTTTGGCATGTTCAATTCGAAAGGATTCGGAACAGTGCAATGGGAGCTGACCCACTGAAAACTAGAGTAAGGTTGATGAGAACATCAGCACTCGCAAATACATGTATAATACTTTTTTATAGAGTTGCTATGGTTCCTAAGCACTTCATCTTCTTTATTTGACTGCCTCTATTAGGCATCACCACAGTGTAGCCTTGCCTCCATCTCATCCTATCCCTTGCGACCTCTGCCACGCCATCCCGTCTGCATGTCCTCCTTCGGTACATTCATGAACCTTTTCTGTGGCCTTCCTCTTGCCTGGCAGCTTCATCCTCAGCGTCATGAGCCCAACACTTAAAGTCCCAACTCTCACTGCCACACTCCTACGTTTCCATCGCTCTTCCTGCTTTCTAACATGCTGTCCCTTTCTCCTCCTTCTTTGTCTTTGGCCAACAGTAGCATAGTTTCCGCCAGCACCCTGTTGGCCAACAGCAACAGAGGTGGTGGTTGTTAACCTTGGTCTCAACCAATCCATTGTGGAAAACATATTATTGATCTGCATATTTGATTTGGCAAAGTTGCTCTTCCTCACACAGCCCTCCCCAGGTATCTGGGCTGTGGATGGGCACTAGGAGTACATTGGCTTGTGCTCCCTTGTCACTGGGTGGGGTTGGTTGCAGTGGTGACGCCTTATTACGGTACCACACTGGCATTCATTGAGCCCTTTAGAACGACCCATTCTTTCACGAATGTTTGTAAAAGCGGACTGCATGGCTAGCTGCTGGGATTTTATAGACTTGTGGCAGTGGGAATGAATAAAATGATTAAGAGGTGTGACCCAATGCTTTTGTCCTTATAGCGTAAGTATCGAGTCGTTCCTTTATGTTAGAAGAGTAGTGTTTGAGTTGAGCCTGATGTTGGGTTTCAGATAAAGACTTCCAGTCTCTTCCTCACAATAAGGAGCACAGCTTATTAATCTAACATTTGTATTAGATCAGCACTCAGTGTCAATACTGAAAATTTTGGATTCTTGCATTCCTATTCATTACCTATAAAACGTGGAGTCTTTCTGCTTTGTCCTTATGGTATTGAGCCTTTAGTTACTTTCAAATGTTGAAAGGTAAAGAGGATTTTGATTTGATCTGTCAATCTCCGATCTGAGGGCCAGTCTGCATTTGGTTCTCTGTTATCTCTTTTCTGTTTTTCTGCAGTTTTGTCACCCCCAACCATAAGGCTGAGCTGTGTACCCCACGAACTCCAACACCGTTCAAAAACGCAATGGAGAAGTACGGGCCACTTCAGCCTCTGGTGAGTGTCTATTTGTGTTGTCAGTGAAAAGCTGTTGGCTATTTTCTTGTTGTTGTTGTTGTTGTTAGCAGTATGAAGAGCATTTTCTGTTGTGTTTTCTCAGCCTCAGACTCCAAACCTTGAGGACGACATAAATGAGGTCATCCTGAGAGATGCAGGGTTGAACTTGGTTGTGGTGGGCTCAACTCCACCCGAGCAGAGGCGCAAAACAGTGGTAACTACGAGACACTTTTAATACATCACAACCTGATAGACCTGATATACCTTATTATACATGTTGAGTACTAAATATCTAAATCCTGGAGAGAAATGGGTCATGAGAAAACTATTGACAGACAGTAGCAGTCATAATAAGAGAAGGAAGTAGATAAATTCATCAAATATAGCAGCTCTGTTATTCACATAAGAGCTTCCGTCAAAGCGCCCAGTAGTGCATCCTTTTGATCGTCAGTAGATGGCAGCAATGTGAATCTGTCTGTCCATTCAGTAACACATCAATGTGAGAATCTATTAGGAGACATTTTTGCTAATTTATTGAAAATCCAAAACTTTAACATTTATTTTATTAAAGTATTCAAACCCTTTGTTGTGGCACATCAGATCTAACTTGACCTTGGGTGAAGTTTACCTGTGGCAAATGGTGTTGATTGGACATATTTTAGAAAGAGAAACACTTTGATCCTCATAGAAAGGTCTCACATCTTCTATTGTTAAACATCTGTAGCAGTGGAGTTGCATCTGTGTAAATGTAAATGCAACCAACTAACAGTAAGTACTCTTATCTAAAACCATGATTGCCATAAATCCTCCCCGGCCACTTCATTAGATACACCTTGTTAATGCTGAGTTGGACCTCCTTTTTGCTTTCAGAACTACCTTAATTCTTTGGCATAAACTCAACAAGGTGCTGGAAACATTCATTAAAGATTTTGGTCCATATTTTCATGCATTACAGAGCTGCTGCAGATTTGTCAGCTGCACATCCATGATGCTAATCTCCCATTCCACCATATCCAAACGTGCTCTGTTGGATTGAGATCTGGTGGCTGTGGAGGCGCGTTATCCTGCTGGAAGCAGCCATCAGAAGAACAGTGCACTGGGGTTATGAAGGGGTGGACATGGTCAGCAACAATGCTGTGGTGTTTAAATGAAGCTCAGTTGGTACCATGGGGACCTAAAATGTACCAAGACAGTACCCCCACACCATTACACCACCAGCCTGAACCGTTGATACAAGGCAGGATGGATCCTTGCATGTTGTTTATGCCAAAGTCTGACCCCGCCATCCAAATGTAGCAGCAGAACTTGAGACTGATCAGACCAGGCAGTGTTTTTCCAGTCTTCTATTGTCCAATTTTGGTGAACCCCTGTGAACCGCTGCCTTTTGGAACGTCATCAGGTCTTGATCATATCTACGTGCCTAAATGCACTGAGTTGCTGCTGTGATTGACTGGTTAGATACTTGTGTTAACAAGCAGTTGAAGTGGCTGGTATGTTTTTTGATTACTTGTTAGTATATTTCCATATTTAAATAGGTAGTGCATGAATCCTGACATGGTCATCGCTCCAATCTAATATGACAAGTACTGTAGAAAAATGATCATTATGTATGTGTAACCGGAGTCCTGATGGTTAACAGAGTGTTACCATATCCCGTGCTGCTCTCTACTGTCCCACACTCAGCTCCCAGCGTTGCGTTCATGTTGGAAGATCTCAGTTAAGCATCAGCATGAGCCTCGCAACACTGAATTGTCTGCAGAAGTTGTACCTTGGAAGGTTTAAAATGTTGAACACACATTCACACGTTGATAGATCACAGTGGCTACAGCGACTGCATCTGCAGAGAAGCAGCCTTGTTCGTTCACCTCCCACAAACCAGGCACCTACTGCCTCAGCCATACAAGAATGCTTTGAACTAACTGCGGCTCGCTGACCTCCTCCCATTCTTCTTGCGGACACGTTAAGCAGAAATTGTTCCTCCTTGCTGACTTGTGGTTGTTTTTTTTTTTTGTTTTTTTTTTTTCTCCCTCAGCATCGTCCTCCTATGAAGAAGGTGCGGAAATCGTTGGCCCTGGATGTCGTGGACTGCCAGGTGATGCCTACATCCAAACGCAAATCAGCCAAACACAGCATCAAGGTAAAGTGTGTGTTAAAGAGTAATTAACCTGGGTTTTAGATTTGACATGCCCCAACTCGTGTCTTTTTCTCCTTCCTTTTTCCGGCACAGGAAGAACCCATGTTAATACCGCTCAGCTCTTCATCGTTTTGCAGTAAGCGGCATGAGAATATTTTGGATCAGGGCTTCCTTTTGGGACCAAGCGACAGCGCCATATTTCCCAGCACGGTTACCCCGGCTCCAGTAGGTCCCACCTTTTTCACCTTCTGAGAAGAACTGATAATGTAGTCAGTGGGAGGAGTGTTTTAAATCTGCCTTTTCTTTTTTTTCTTACAGATGTCAAAAGAGTGGGAAAAGGTTGTTTGCGGACAAACTCAAGACCAGCTGATAATGACGGAGAAAGCCCGGCGCTACCTTCGCTCACTAAAATCCCATGCTCCCAACAGGGCTCTGATTCTATCCTGAGACAGCTTGCCTTAACACCCAGAAGTTCATGCTGTGGTGTTTCCCCTTTACTTTTTAGGCTGGGGTATTTTGTGGTGGAGTAAGGGGCATGTCATGTGTAGGGTTAGCACCATGTTTGAATAAGCCATTAGCCCCGTCTGAGAGGGAATGTTGCTTTTAGCTTTAGACTCATTCTCATAGGTTGTCAGTCGTGCTTAATTCTATTGTCGTTGCTTCAGTGTGTTTGAAAAGGAGGATGAATGTTAAAATGGAAAAAAGAGAAAATCAAGTATATATACTTTTGCTATCACAGAAAAAAAGGTTTTACATTATGTAATGCATTTGTGATTAAACAGTTTTTTAAATGTTGTAATTTGTACAAACATTTAGGTCATACCTCCATATCTAGGTTCTGATTTATGGAGTAAATTCACAGGGTTACCGGTGATGCATTGGGGGGGACTTGTAGGATCTGTTTAGCATGTGTATGGCTCTTTTTACAAGGCATCTCAGTACAGGTAAAATGTGGGTCCCCACACATTGGGAAAAATTAGACCTTTATTATAATGATGATAATAATCCATCAAGGTGCCTTACTACAGTACCTATCAAGATCCAACACAGAATCATCCATCTGAAGTTTTATTCTGTAAAAGTCGTGTAGCTGAGATGTAGTGAAGGCATAAATCTGTACCTGCCTTTGGTGGAAAGGATATTATTAAGTAATTTGGCACTGTTTGTAAATATTTAGAGTTCACTGTCTGCTTTTTCATACAGTGTTGTGTTATTAATTGAATAAAATACAAATATGTTCAATACACATTGCTGTCTGATTTTTGCTGCTGCAGCTCTCGGCTTCATTTCTAATGTAAACCTATCTCACAGCTTCAGGTGTTCTATATGGACAAAAGCAGGAGCTTTTATGACATCCCATTCTGAATCCATAATGTGGGGTCTGATTGTAATAATTCTGCAGTTTGAACAAAATATATATCCAAGTATTTTTATTATTTTTCAGACAGATAAACACACATACATACAATGTTGTTACCCCGTCCCTCCCCAAGATACCAGACCTTACAAGCGTCATTGTTAATTATTGTCTGACTTGTTCATATGTTTTCTCAAACCTGAAGGGAAAAAAATGAAAACAATTTAAAACTATATTGAGGAAGAAGCATTTCTTCAAATATTTGCAGTTAAGGAGTTATATTTCTTCAAAACACAAACAGATAATGTGTAAACCATCTTTATCTAAATTAGAGGAAATCACACTTACTAACTTAGAAGGGAGGGGCCAACTATCTAAATACTACAATATGTTAGTAGCACATAGCACAGAATCAACACTAGATAAGTTAGATGCCTGGAGAAGGGATATACAGGAAAATATTGTTGAGTTGGATTGGAGGGATGCTTGTTTAAAAGCACAAAAACAAACAATAAACACAAGATTTCAATTACTTCAATATAAGTGGTTGATGAGAATGTATATAACACCTGCCAAGCTCCATCGTATGTCTGCTAATATTCTGGATGTATGTACCAAGTGTTTGACTGAGAAGGGAACTTTGTTCCATTGCTTGTGGGAATGTGCAAAGATCCAAAACTTCTGGAAGGATGTTATACAATGTCTGTCGGAGATGTTTAATTCACAAGTCCCTTTAAATGCTAAA
>VUQH01082379.1:0-12737 GCA_015106775.1 Etroplus canarensis | reverse complement strand
CAACTCTGTTGCAGAAGTTTCCATAAATGTGTGGCACTTGTAGGTTGCTTTGCTTTCACTCTTCTGTCCAGTTCATGCAAAACCAGCTCGATAGGGTTTAGGTCTGGAGACTGTGTGTTATGGTTTGTGGTTTTTGGTATTGTGGGACTAGGTTTTGTTTAATTCTAGGATGTCTGGTTTTCCTTTTTTCTGTCTCGTTCTTGTTTCTTTCCAGTTTGGTTGCATCCCCTTTGCTGTGTGCTTTGTTTTACTTTCATTGTTCCTGCCTCAGCTCATGTTTAGTTATTGGTTCTTTGTGTCTTCCTCATGTTTTCCAGTATTCAGCCTCCTTGTCTCTAGTCTCACTGTGTTGGTTCACGTTTCCCTTGAGTCCTTGTATTTATTATCTTTGCACTGTGTCTGTTCGTTGTTATCCTGGGTTCAAGACTTGATCTACCTCCACTGCTGCAGAACAGCTTTAAGTTGTTGCTTGTTCCCTGAAAAAGGCCTTTTTGGATAATTCTGAGATGTACGTTATTTTTCAGATTTAGGTAACCTTACTTTTTTAACGTCTGGCAGTTCATCACTTACCTTTGTGCCATTTCAAGCTATTCATCGGACTTGAACTGCTTGAATTTTAATTTTTAAAAAAAGTGAAAAATTGGAGTGTTCTTAAACTTTTGACTGGTAGTGTATACCCATTTTATTTATTTGAAATACTGTTGTATAATGTTCTACAGTACATGTGTGATGTTCAACTTCTTACAGACAACAAATGATGTTCAAGCCAAAATTTACATATTGATATCTTCACATATCCAGAGTAAACAGGACATTTTAAGCTTGATAGAAATGATTTGATTTACATCAAGATTTATATTGATAGACCGATATGAAAAATATTATCGTGAAAAGAATTTTTTCCCCTTTTCCCCCAAACTCTACTGCTGCAGTCAGTCACAAAAACAGGAAGCGTGGATCAGCAGAATTTAAAGCTTTTGCAGCAAACAGACTGAGAAGCAACTGAAGCATTACAGCTGTAACATCTGTGTGGTCTGATAACATAACACAGATACATATTTTATACATGTTCAATTGAGTTTGGATGCAACAAGGCCCAGTACCACTCAATGAGCTCCATTCGTCAACATTGTTAACTCAGATAAGCAGTGATGTTCATTCAGCCATGAAATGTATCAACTGTTCAAAGAGCTGCATACTGTTTTGACATTTTGCAGCCATAACTTATATCTATCCCAAGTACAGGTTTTCCCACATATAGACTTTACTTATGTGGCTGTTGGGTGGCCCACCAAAGTGTATATTTATATTTTTTAGCTGTAGACAGTCTCTTCACTGTTACTTTGAAAGTTCAGTCACTGCTAAAAGGCTAATTCTGGCCCTTCCAGTCTCAGCAGGCTGACAGTATCATTCAGTCTCTTCAAATAGACTCCAGCTCCACTATCATGGGCTGCAGCTGGCAACAATAGCTCTTGTTTTGCTTTGAAAATTGGCTGAGAGCCAGTCAGCCACTATAACCAGAACCTGCAGCAAGGTGGAGAACCGGTTCATTAGGTCACTGTGCTGAACTCACCAAGATTGTAGATTAGTACAAGGACAGCCAAAGACAGTAGAGATTAAGTCTGTCCATGACGTAATGACCTGACAGTTGAGACAGCTTAATCTATCATTTATTTTCATTAAGCTGACAACATTCATTCAGTGACTCATTCATTTATGAACTACTACTACTACCAAAAATACAATACAATTCTGTGGGAAACACTGAAGTATTATTAACACAGATTTATAGAGATTTATACAAAATACATAAATAAACTAGATGTGAAAACTTTCTCCTATTAAAAACCATGAATATCTCCCAGACCAGGGCCAACACCTTTGTGGGATGACCCGGATCTGATCAGGGTGAACTCAAGAAATCAGCTGATGTGCTGAAGAGGTCTTAATATTCCTCATGGCTACTGTACGTTAATCTTAGTGCATTTAAATCTGGGAAAAGAAAAATCCAGATTTACTACTGTGCAGATTCTGATTCACTTTACCTCTGTGTCTTTAAGTGAACTTGGCTTTGTTCATGAATTGGCAGGTACAAAAGCAGAAACTGAAGTGGCAATTATTTATAGATGGTAGAAAAGCGCATGCAAACCTTCACTGTATGAACATCAGGATCCGGACCAATTCTCTTAGGACTAGCAATTCTTGTGAAAAAGGAAAAGTGCCCATGAAAGGAAAAATATGACCTTGACTCCAATTTCGGTGAAGGCCCACTAGGTGATCATTGTGTGCAAGTTTCACTAAAACCTGACCAATACTCTAGGAGACGTAGCAATTTCTGTGAATTGTAGATGAACGGACAAATGGACAGACAACGGATGCCTCCTTCAGCCAAAAGAGATAAAAAGCACAAACTGAAATTATATTTGTCTCATACATATAAAACTTGTGCCAGAGAGCTGAAATTAAAAAGCAGCCAGCTACTCCTCTGGGGGTTCATACTTAACAACTCTGGTGAAGCTCCTTGAACTCTGCGATGAATTATTGCAATAGCTTCACAAAACTCTACAACGGACGTGACACAACCAGGTCAAAATCACGATATCTCTGGACTCTCATCTGTGAGATGCAATAACCACAACAGCAGCTGAAACTTCAGGTTAAATGTATTCCCTGCTGATTCAGCTCAGCCTGATTAAACTCATGAAGAGGCAGAAAATTAATGGACTGACAGATCTGCTTAGTCCTCGATTAACTGTCTGTTCCACCAAAAAAAGCAAATTTCCCTAAAATTAAAAATTTCCTGTTTTAGGGCCCTGTCACACCATGATGATTTAACAAGCGTTTGCCGACACATCCAAATTCCTCTAAAACGCTGGTATACACAAACAATGTTATACTGACATATACATAACATATTACTAACATATATAGAACGTAATACCAACAAATGCTAGCATATTGCTGGCATTCACAACCTGAAGCCCATTTATACCACTTCCCTTAAATGTAGCACATACACCATTATACGGTAGCCGTGTGTAAGAAACAAGTTCAGTACGACCGGAACACGTCAAATACATCTACAAATACCAATATCTGTTGGAGGTAAGTTTGATAGATGTTACACATAGGTTAAAAACACGTTACTCATAGGTTATTAATACGTTTTGGGTACGCTAGACATTATCTCCACATATTTCAACCTATGAGTAACATGAGTCACCATATGCATGAAGTACCTGCAACATATGGCCCACACATGCAAGACGTATGAGCCATACGCTGTTATACATCAGAAATTTTGCGAATGCTTAAAATTTTCCAGCAACCTTGCAGTACTACGACATATACCAGTGTACTTCTGCATGCTCTTAACTTAAACAAAACTTACCAATGACTTAATCGACATAGGCCAGTGTATTTACAGATTTGTTCATATGTGGGCATACACTTGTTAATTCGTCAAGGTGTGACAGGGGCTATAGTCAACCCACACTGTAGTTGATCAAAAACAATTGCGTATTTGAGAAGCTCAAGCCAGTGCTTTTGTGTTAAATCTTTTATGAAAGTTTCCACTTAATTTTCTGTTAATTGAATAATTTATTCAGCTTTATACTATACTTGCATTTATATAGGACTTTTCTAGTCTTACTGACCACTCAAAGCACTTTAACTACAAGTCACTTTTTTAAACCACACATTCATACAATGTTTTATTCTATTCACCTCTGAGCACTTTATCTACCTCACATCCGTGGCCAATTTAGAATCACTTGTTAACTTAACACGAATGTCTTTGAACTGTGGGAGGAAGCTAAAATACCCACACAGGCTCAGGGAGAACATGCAAACTCCACACAGAAAAGCCCCAGCCAGGGTTTGAACTCAGAACCTTCTTGCTGTGAGGTGTTACTGCTAACCGCTGTACTGTGGTTAGCACTTTACTAACTTCCTATAAGTTAAATGCTTAGGGTGGCTTTTTATCTCAACAGTAGTGTAAAAGATGTAAACCTCCACCTGATCAGTTGAAGTGATGAGTCACTGTGCTTGACATAATTAAAGAACCAGGGAGTTACTTTCCTGCTGCAACACACATCTGTGGGCAGTAAAGAAGAACAAAAAAGGAACAAAATTCTATAACTCCTTACTGCTACCTACAGGGGTCAGCAGGGAGCGATTCCTTCTTAAGACTCACCAGTTTGGTTTGTGGTGTTCTGCGTCCCTTCACTGCCAGTCTGAGTCTCAGTCTGTGATGCACTGCCAACCTCCACCGAAGGTCTCTGGGGCAGAGTCGGAGTAGTGCCCCCATCTGTGGTGCCCTTATCAAGGTGTGGAACTCCCACGCTGGCCCTGGGGGCAACCAGAGGTCTGGGTGGGGGTTTTGGGTCGCTGAGAGAGGGGCTGAGTTTGGGTGGAGGTGGCCTCGGGGCTGGGACAGGAGCAGAGGAGGGGGTTTCTGTAACAGACTGGGGTTTGGGTGTAATTGAGGGTTTCGCTATGGTTTTAGAGGGTTGTGGTTCCAAATCTGGAGCAGATTTCGCTGGTGCTTCTGCAGCATTTTGAGGTTTAGGATTTAATTCAGCTGAGTCTCCTGTTGCTGCTGTCGAACTTTCATCTTCCCAGAATCCCTTGCTTGACGGTTTGGGACCAAGTGAAAAGTTTTTGGGTTTCGGGGCAATGGTGGGAGGGACTGATTTGGTTTGTTGACCCTGAAAACGAGGGCGTGGTCGAGGTTCAGGTCTCTTTGCAGTCCCACTCTGTCTGGTATTACTGTCTCCACAGCTCTCATTGCCCACCTGCTGCTGTTGTTGCTCAAAGGCTTGTATCCTCGCTTTCAGCGTCGCCATGTCCTCCGCGTTCTCTTCCTCCTCCCCTTCCTCGCTCTCTGATTGGCTGATCCCGCTGTTGTCGCTCTGGTTTTCGGGGAACCCCCAGTCGTCAGAGCTGAAGGCCTCAAGCAGCTCCTGAAGATACTTCCCTTGAGTCACTTGTTGGTTAGCAGCACCACTGTCTGCACGGCTGGCTAAGGTGGCCAAACCGTCCTCCCGCAGTTTTACTAAAGTCTGAACTTTAATCTCGTTGCTGACTGGCTGGAGACCAGGCTTAGAACGAGGGCGTGGTTTAGGACGCTCCAATGGGACATTAGAAGAAATGGCAGAAGGAGGAGCCACATTGACAGCAGCACAACACTGATTCCATTGGTCAGTTTGAACACTGGAGGTCAAGGTTAAAGGCGAACACAGCTCCGCGAGGTCACTGCATCGTGTGTCTGTGACTGCATCAAGGTGTGTGCCACTGTCAAGGAAAGTGAGTGCTGATTGGTTGGCAGTGCTGGTAATCTCATCAACATGAGATGATTTAGTTGGTTGGGGACAAGGCGGCCGTGGCGGTCTCACTGGTCTTCTTACTGCACATACAGACAAAAAAATACTTTTATCTGATAGTTTATTCACAAAATAAGTAACATGTCAGTGTTGGGCAATACTTAGATAATGCCCTAAAAATATATTGTGTGGAGTACCACTCCCAAGGTCCTGAAGGTAGGCTATATATATAAAACATGGACATAGCCACCATGATGTCACCCATTGGGTTTTGACCCTGCAATTTGGCTACTGCAATGTTGGTTTCCTTACAGCCATAGGTGACCACAGTTAGATAAAAGGGTGGAGAGCTAAGGTATCAATAATAGCTAATAATAGCTAGTTTGGTTAGCAAACGCATCCATAAACTGCACGGGTGCAATGCACAGACATAGCTAATTAGTACAAACACAGCAAGCCATGTTATTAGTCAGATAATCTGCTGACAAAAGCTCCAAAAGGCACCAACAGCACACATAAACAACAGACAGGACTAGTGTAATGACTAAAAATAGTGAAGATGAGGCCTAGCAGATGGCAATCGGCTACAGTTGTCTATATCAATCAAAGATATGGAGATATGTAGGGGGAAACTATCAGCTGTAAATATGTTTTTTTAATACTGTAAAGATGGAAATTTTAACATGGAGAGTCTGGACTATGAGGCTATGGAGCCAGCCTCAAGTGGCCACTAGAGAAATTGCAATTTTTCACACTTCTGCTTTGATTTGATTTTTCAGCTCTGGCAGTAGTCCCTGTCGTCCTGAGGGGTATAATATGAAGCAAGTTCAATATAGCCAGGCTTTCTTTCAATAGCTGGCTGGATAAAACCTAAAACTTCAGACAGAAATAATAGGTATCCCAACAGTGCTCATCAATTTTGTTTGTTAACCCAAAGCCTGGGTTTCTACAGGTGAGCAGCTGCATGCAAGCCTTACATCACTGAGCACAATGCCAAGCCTTGGGTGAAAACTTAAAGTTAACAAGACATTTTGGACAATTCCATATTTCCAACTTCGTGGAAACAGTTTGGAGAAGGTCCTTTTCTGTTCCAGCATGACTGTCCCTCAGTGGACAAAGCAAAGTCCATACAGGCATGGTTAGATGAGTTTGTGTGGAAGAACTTGACTGACTCACACAGAGCCCTGACCTCAACCCCATCATTCACCTTTGGGATGATTTAGAACAGAGATTATAAGTCAGGCCCTCTCATCCAACATCAATGTCACAAATGCTCCTCTGGATGAATGGGCAAGAAATTCCCACAGACTCACGGAAAGCCTTCCCAGAAGATTAGAAGCTGTTACAGCTGGAAAGCAGGGTCAACTCTATATTAATGCCTAACCATTTGGAATGGGATGTCATAAAAGCTTCTGCTGGTGTTATATGTAAGTGGTCCAATACTTCTGTCCATATAATTATCAAGAATAGGCTATAAATATAATGCAGCAAAAGCTGACTAAGATGCTGAAAATAGAGCAATGGTGCAGAAAATAATAAATCTTGTGAATTTATTTTTGTTTATTTCTAATGTGATGGCTGCACTTTAGAGCACCGAACTTTATACATTTAAAAATCAGTCTGTTCAAGTCTGACTCTGTCCCTTGGCCTAATGAAGGAGATGTGGACATCATTTGGTTTTTCACCAGATCAAAGAGAAATTAATTTTAAAATTTAATATCGTTGGTGTTACAAAGCTTAGAAATAGATTTTCATTCTGTTTTCTATCAGCCACAATTTCAGCAGACTAGGATCAAGCATAAAAACACACACACACACACGCAAAATAAACAGCTAACATTCTTTCAAACTCTGAGGTAGTGGTCACTGTGGCACTCTCCATGCTGCAGGACAAATTAGAGACCAAGTTTTAGACTGTTGGCATTCATATCACTATATTTTTTAAACTCAAGACATCGTCCAGCTGTTCAACAAAAAAACACAACCTCGTGACGCCTGAGGATCAGGAAGAGATCCTGGGTCAGTCTGCGTGGCGATGGTTACTGTAGAAACTGCACGTGAGGGGGACGTGGAAGGAGAAGAGGAGGAAGAAGAAGGGAGAACCTGCTCCTGTGTCTTCTCCCTGATCACCTCCTCGTAGGAAGGAGGAGGCTGAGAAAGAGGAAAACAACAAATACATGACACATACATACACTAAACACACAAGTATGGTTATGAAACACATTAAGCCGATTTTTCTGAATCAAATGAACTCACAATGAGAGCAAAAAAAACAAGAAAAAGGGTCTTGTCTGTTTGGGCAGTTTAAAAACTTTAAATACGTGAAAGCACCTGTATGGCTGGAGGGATTGTGGGTCCCCAGATCTGCGCAGCAGGAGGAGGGGGAGGTGGGAACCCTCCAGAAGCTCCAGGGAACCACGAAGTGGAGGCCAGAGGCTCCGCCGACAGGATGGTAATCTCCGGACGCCTGGAAACACACCACAAGAACAGGAAGTTATAAACAGAAAAATTCGAGCATGACGACAGCAGGCAAGAGGCTCTGATAACTGGACATATGAAAAAATTAGTCAGCTATAAAGTCAGCAAAGCATTGGCCATCGTGCCTGAGTCGCTCTGGTTCCTGAATGCTTATACTTTACAATTACACCACTTACAGTTGATGACAGAATATCTAGGTGGCATCGTATTACAGTGCTACCCTCAAATTCAGTGAGCTCTTAAGAACAACTCAGTCTTTCATAAATGTCTGTAAAGGTACACTGCATGGCCAGGCGCTTCATTTTATAGACCTGTTTTTCACCTGTGTATATTATTATTATTATTATTGTTATTATTATTATTATTAACCTTTATTTAACCAGGAAGTGAACTCTTGAAATGAAGGCTCACTTTTGCTAAAGTGTCCTGGGCTGGGCATATATATATATGCCTGTCTGGCACCAACAATCATGCCATGTTCAAAGTCTCTTAAATCAAATTTCTTCTTCAGTCTGATGCTCAGTTTAAATCTCAACAGGCTGTCTTGCCCATGTCTACATTTCTAAATGCACTGAATTAAAGCCATGTAATTGGCTAATGAGATATCTGACAAGCAGCTGAACAGAATATCAAATGAAGTGGCCAGTGAATGTATAATCTATTGATAATGATGGTCCAGCAGGGTCTCACCTCCTCTCCCTGTCCCGGTCCCGTTCTCTGTCTCTCGCTCTGTCCCTCTCTCTGTCTCGGTCTCTGGGCGTCTCAGACAGAGAGGGGACCCTGGATGAGGCTGATGGAAAACAGAGACTAGTTAAAATAAAAGCAACAGCAGCAAATGATAAAATTCCCACCACAAGGAAGGAACAGTGTCAACAGAGTCAAAACAGTGAGATGAGATCACAGTTATGCAATTTCCCCCCGAGATTAATAAAGTATTCTGATTCTGATAAACTGCAGTGAAATAAAGGTCAGCACAACAGCACCTGCAAACTTCTTTATTTTCCCATCTTCAAAAACAGTTAATCAAATGTTTTCATTTTTTTCCTACTGATCCTCCATGCCCCAGCTGAAGAGACTCTACGACCCACTGCATCTTCAACAGCACTTGTAAAAAAATTTATTATGCAGTAACATAGCAGTTTAAAGCCTGTGTGGTACAACAGTGTGATATTACCTCCTCAAGTTCTAAAATAATCTGATATAAACGAATAAGGCTCACACCCTTTGAATTACAAAACATAATTATATTTATTCTACGTTCTTTCATACTGTCCATGATGGGAAATCCTGTTGAACACATTAAATACCACCATGAGAAAACTAAATACTTTTTTAAAGCTTGAAATCAGTTTATAGGTTTACTTAAATTGATTTTTGATGAGTGTGTCATCATTAAGTCAAACCCACACAGCTTCATTTAAAACTAGTTAAAGCACCATTACCAAATATAAGGACAGACATATTTCTTTGTATAAACTTTAAGAAAATGCCTTTAAAAAAATCATACATATAGTATAAGGGATAAAACATTTGTTCCCTTTTTTAATGTTACATAAGAGGACTCCCAAAGGCAAAATAACCCTGCATGAGGTTAAACTGCAAACTGTGGTTACAGTCCAGTTTGGGGAGTTACCGTCATTCTTGCCACAGTGGATTTTATTCACACCGTAAAAGGTCAAAACACTGCACATATTTAAAATTTCTAAAACTGCACTTTTCCAGGCCACAATTCAAATCGACTTCACATTTCTGCAGCACTCTCTCAGACTAATTACTAAAGCTGTACCCTAATAATATTATATCTGTTTATTGTGCAGGTATTCAGATAATCTGTTTTTTGTATTTGATTTTTTAATGTGAAAAATATCTGATTTTGAAAACTTGAAGACCTACAGTACTATGCAAAAGTCTTGAGCCACCTCTCATTTCTTTACGTTTTGCTAGGAAAAATGGGGATCTTCATGAGCCTGAACTCTCTTCGGCAGCCTTTTTGACATTTCTTTAAATACTCTTCAGGAATAGTTCTCCGGGCTTCTTAAAAGACATTTCAAAGCTCTTCTTTGGATGTTGGCTGCCTCTGTTAAGATAATCCCAAATTTCTAACCTGATTCATCACTCCGTAAGTCCTGTTGGCAACGATTTTCTGTGCAGTTCTTGTGTAATTTGGCATACCTCAGCCTTTTCTCCCTGTTTCCCTTCCTTAAGAATTCCTTCTTGACCGCCGCCCTTCCACTGGGGCCATTTCTGATGAGGCTTCAGTGAACAGTAGATGGACCATTTGTGATGAGCTAGATGCATTGCCCAGATCCTGTGCCAGGTCTTTCCAACATTTTTTCCTATTTTAATGGACATGAAATTTCAGATTCTGTTCATATGCTGTAGATAGTTCTTTAAGCCTGCCACTTGCTCTTTTGTCCTCCACTTTTCCAGTTTCCATATTTTTTTCAGCACACACTACACACCATACTGAGATAAGTTTTCAGCTTATAGTTCCTTGGGAATTGCCTTGTTGGTGAAAAAATAACACCGTATGCCTGTCCAGCTGTGTTATCTGTGGCATTTTTCATAGCTAAACTAAAGAAATGGGAACAAAGCTGTGTTTTTGTGACAGGCTGTGAGTAACAAAGATATAGTTTAAATTTGATTCTCTGCTAAGTTGGCTGTTACAGTATATGTAGACACAACACCTGTTCCTTCCTTTTTATGCTTGAGTGTTTTATAGGTCAGTGTTAAGTGGCTCTGAAAGTGGTCAGGTACACTAAATGGACTAAAAATGAGTGAAAAAGCAGCCAATGTCCAAAGAAAAACTTTGAAAGACTTTCATAAAAATTTGGAAAACTACTGCTTAAGAACACTTTACAAAAATTAGAAGAGAGTCTAAATATAACATGAGTAGCAGCTCAAGACTTTTACCCAGTGCTGTAGATATTTGCTTTTTTTAAATTAAGAAAATAAGAACATAGTGAAAACTCTACAGGTAAGGTTCACTTCCCTCTGTAGAAGCACTCAAAACAGTTTGGGCAGTAGTTTGTATGAGAGATGCTGATTTTAACTAAATGTAAATCTGTTTACCTTTGTGTGTTTTTCCAGTATTTTTTTTCAGTGTTTAAAATAAAGTTATAGTGTCCGTTTCTAACACACAACAGTTATTCTCATATCATTTTTTCTAACAGGGTTCCTCAGTGATTGGAGTGATTTGCTCTGCTTGTTTTGACTCATTTCTCTTTCTGTGGTAATGCACAAATCTTCAGACTGAGCATTAATACTCACTTCTTTTGATGACCTCTCTGATGGATGAGAGAGGACCCTGGCTGCAGAGAGGGAGAAAAAGGAAACAGTGAGTCACTTTATTTCACCTCCTCCCTCTAAAACGCTGTTAAACATAGCTCGGTCATCCCAGCCAATCCCCACTACTGCAACTCCACACATTCACCTTCACATTCAGACAGCTGAGGGATCACTGCCTTGCTCCTGGGCACCTCGACAATAAATTCCAAATCCTTTAACTTTAATTTAATTTGGCAGAAGAGAGCCAAATCTGGCATCTAGGAGTGATGATTGTGTCGGCCTTGCTGTGAATGGGTGTGTTGGTATGATGGAACACCCAAACATAATCAGTCCCACAGTGCAGTTGATTTGCACCAAATGTTCTCCCTCAGGATGTTACAGTAAGAACTCCACGTTGACATTCTGAACATGAGGGCTAAATTCATTATGCAGTTCCCTGTGAATGTCTAAGAAAACTAACATGCTCGTGGTTGTGCTCCTGACTTTAAGTGACTTCTTTGGTCTTAATACTTCAGGTTCTTCAACTGCACAGACTGGTGATGATTGGTCTCTGGTGTGTAGCAGTCAGTCATCCGAAATCTTTGTAGAATTTGACATGGTGATTGTAGCACTTTTTCTCTAAGGTGCAAATGGCAGGAAGGCACCCATAGTTGGGCAGAAATTTAACACAGGTCCTGATGTTGGTTGTGCTACCTAAGGCTGAATCCAGACACAAGAGTTACATTTGTAATGACATTTTAACACTGTGACTGAGCACAACAGGAACATTGTCTGAACTTTTTGATTGCATCTCATAGACAATTTTAGGTATAGAGCTACTCAGGGTTATTATTATCAGGTTGCTAGGCCTTTTACATCTATCCATCTGGACAAACACAAGGACAACACAGAAAGACAACCACACACTCTCATCACCCAATTAACTTAACAGGCATGTCTTTTGACTATGGCAGGAAGCCAGAGCACCCAGAGGAAACACACGGGGAGAACATGACAAAAAAATAAGATGCATGTCCATGGTGAGAGATAACTTCAATACAACTCTGTTCAAGTTCTCAGGGGAGACAAATTTCCAAGGACTTCCTGAAAATCCTAATAGTCCATTCACACCAAATGTTACTTGCATTATTACAGCTGCTTTGGAAATATTCTTCTCTCACAGCCAACAAGATAAGGAGGACATCAACTTCTAAATAGAAACTTAATTTCTGAACTATTAATGAAGTTGCTCTCCTTTCTCAAAAATAGCTTTTTCCCGCTCTAAACAGAAACATTTTTTTTAAAAATAAAGCTGAGCAGTATGGCACCACCTGCTCTCAGAGGCATCAACAATCATCGGATTTCCAGTGGCAACAGGTGAGTCTATGGGAGAACCCCAGCGGGTAAGCTTTTGCAACAGTCCTATCAACTGAAGAAATTTTTTTGCAGAGGCTAAAATATTTAAATTTGTGAAAATGCACTGCCCGGTAAGAATTAACCTCATTGCATAGACTTTGTGTGAAACTGCACCATTTTATCAAACTGCACCAAACTACTGACTTTCATGCCTCTTCTCTCCAGTGCATACCTCCACATCTACAGGCTCTCTTCCACCTCCTCCCTACTCTCACTACAGACCACAATGTCGTCTGCAAACATCATAGTCCA
>VUQH01082378.1:0-11732 GCA_015106775.1 Etroplus canarensis | reverse complement strand
TTTTTGAGAGAAGACGCTTTCACCAGGCAAAACTTCCAAACAAGCCAGACTTGTTCACTCTTTTTCTAATTGTACCGTGATTAATTTTAACACTTGACATGCTGACTGACGACTGTTGAGTCTGAAATGTAAGAGCCTGGTTTTACGAAGTCCCACCTGATAAGTGATAAGTGTTGCCATTACTTTAATGTAGGGCTGCTGCAGTACAGTGGCTTAGGTTTAAGATGTACCCGATACATTGCATGCACACTGTATCACGTTGTAGTTAAATAGCTAAAACTGTGGTTCAGTTTCAGTTGTCTGCTGGGTATGAGGACCCTAAAGTCACTTCTCACTAAATACCCTCGTGAGGGAGTGTGACTAAATAAAGTGAGTAATAAAGACAGCTTTCAGACTCTCTCTCAAATTCAGCTACCTTGTTGTCATTACATCATACCAGCTTCAGCTCTGCCGGGCCTTGGGGGTTGGCTGTTCAGAATATTACTACAGCTCTTTCCTTGGCACTCTCTTCCAATCCTCCCTGCTGGGCCTTTGATACTGTTGCCTGCCACACGCCAAAGCTGGCCACCTCTCTTACCCCATCTGCCCCTGTCTGTGCTTTCCTAGTCACGGAGGGTGCAGTTAAAGCACACGTGAACACTGCACACTTTGCCATGATGTCCCATGAAGTTAAAGTGAAAGATCGGTGCAGCAGAGAAACCGTTTTCTAATCATCAGACTGTATTAAAGGGTGCGAGGCAGCATACACTGAGTCCTCGTGACAAAATGATGTCATAATATCACATGCTGCAACTTTGATAATGGCCTGGCCGCATGCTGCTGGGAATGTCCTTGTGTTTCCATTTGCAGTGCAGGCACACCAGCTACAGCTTACAATATGCACATACACACATGCACATACATACACAGAGGCTCTTGTTCCCTCAGTCACACACACACACACACACACACACACACACACACACACACACACACACCAGTTAATGAAAGCTTGTCTTCAGGGGAATACAGCTTGTCAGCACTGAGCTGCAGCAGCAGCTTAAGGGAGTCCGAGGCAGATGCTTTATTAACTGCAGATTTTATAGGCCACCTCCACTGACAGGGCAAAGATTAATCTGCATCTCTTTGTCCGTCTATCATCTGTTCATCGTTCTTTTTTCTGACTTAATTTGAATCCCAGTATATAATTGTTTTTACTTTGCATAAGGACCTTTCTGCGTTTTGACTCCTGTGCAGAGATGAGTCCATTCTGTACAAGCTTCTTAAGTTGCCAAAGGGCTTAGGCCATTTTTCAAAGGTGCATGTCACGGCTCAGTATGGTTTTAGCAAAAATTTTGGGATTTTGTCTAAATAAACATGATCTTCCAGTGAGTACTGGGCAAATTTGAAAATATATTTTCATGGACTGAAGCACATTTCTCCGAAGGCCTCTTAACGTGAACTGCGCCTTTAAGAAGATTTTGCCTTATACTTTGCCTTATTGGCAGATCAGGAGAGGCTGCTTTCCCTGTGTTTACATCAAATGTAATGAGTTCTTAATACCAAATGTTAATCTTCTGTGTAATTCCAGCCATCAGGGTTGGCAGGAGAATCAATTCACAAAAGCTAGCACGCATTTTTGGAGAATTACGCTATTTTACAAGATTCAGTGCACACAAAAGGCTGACTAAGACTTATATTTTGTTGTCTCTTCTATTTATTAACATCAGGGCCATGAGACTGTTTTATTAAGGTACGGTTTAAAAAAGTGGAACATCTGGATCAGGGGTCCTAAACCTTGCTGAGGAAAATACAGGACTGACCATGCATGAACAGTTTTTTTTTTTTTTTTGCTTAATCTGGACTGTAATAAAACTGGCCTTTTTTTCTTTTTTTAAAACTTTTTTCCATGATGATTCATTTACTACTTGTAATTTGATTCATTTGCTCAAACAGGTATCACTCAATTTAACCTTCACAGCTTTATAGTTACTCTATTTCGGAGTAGATTTAGTTGTGCTTATAGATATTTTTTCCTCCACTTCAGGTGGTTCTTTTTTGTTGGTGATGCAAACAGAAATAAGAAAAATAAAATGCCAGTTTAGTTGTATTAGATAACATGTGCAATGAAACATGGCATTATTTTAACTTTCTTAGGTTTTTAAAACAATAACTAGTGCACAGTTGTGAACAGTTTTCTCCACATGCACGGACTGCTTTTACCATAGTCTGTTTTTATTCAAAAAATAAATAAATCAACAACACTTTTGAGCAATGTACAGTCATGTGCATTAAATTCTGTCGTTTGTTGCATGGTGAACATGTCAGACTGTTAGAATCGTCAACCCTCTGTCCCCAGTGTCAGTGTTATAACCGCAGGGATGCAGTAAAGGCAGTGTGAGATAAAAGTAGCTCAGTAGGAGAAAAGATGGGCTGTGGAGGTGAAAGGTTGCGAGTTTGAGTCATCATAGGAGAACATTTTTTCCCCCTTCTCATTCTCTCTATTAAGAACACTTTGTTTGTTTGGCTTTATTCTAATCGATAAAGTCGGAAAGAATTGATGAACAAACTCAAGTCTAACAGTGACTTCAAAGCAGTGTTCAACAACTGCCTCGAAGAGATGTGGAGGGAACATCCATTTCTCTGATTAGTCATTATAAAAACCACCAGGCTGCAGTTATTCAACACTGAAATGTTTGCTGGGAAGTGGCAAATGAAGCTTGATGTTGGAGCCCCAATTCGACAACGGTTGGGATGCTGTGTAAAATATAGATAAAACTACAATGCAATGATTTACTAAGCTCATAAACTAATATTTTAGTCATAAGAGAATATAGAAAGCATATCAAATGTTGAAAGTGAGACATTTAACCATTTTACAGAAAATACTAGCACATCCTAAATTTGATGGCAGCAACACATCTCAAAAAAGATGGCCCAAAAAGACCGGAGAAGTACAGTAAGTGGTACTAAAAAAAAGGCCAGTAATGTGACTGTGGATAAAAAGAGCACCTTAGAGACTCTCAGGAGAAAAGATCAGAAATCTGCAAGAAACATCCTCTACAAATTGTGGAGCAATTCCAGAATAATGCTCCTCAATGTGAAATTGCAAGGACTTTGAATATTCCATCATCTACAGTACAAAATATCATCAGAAGATGCCAAGAATCTGGAGACATCTCTGTGCACAAAAACCAATACAGGATGCTGGTGATGTTCAGGCCCTCAGGCAGCACTGCAGTGCAAGCAGACATGATTCTGTCATGGAAATCACTGCATGGGCTCAGGAACAGGTCAAGAAATCATTGTGAACACAGTTGGCTGTGTCATCCATAATAAAGGTTGAAGCTCTATAATGCAAAGAAGAAGCCATATGTGAACATGATCAACCACTGTATTATCTGGGCTAAAGCTCATTTAAAATGGACTAAGGCAAAGTTGACAGCTGTTCTATGGTCAGATCAATGGACATTTTAAATTCTTCTTGGAAATCATAGACACCAGGTCCTCAACACTAAAGAGGAGAGGGACTATTGAAGTGAGGGACTCAGTTCAAAAGCCTGCATCTCTGATGGTATTGGCATGCATTAGTGCCTATGGTACTGATAACTTGCACATCTAGACCTTTCTATCAATGCTGAAAGGTTTAGAGCAACATATGCTCCCCTCCAGATGACATCTTTTCCATGGAAGGCCTTGCATATTTCAGCAAGACAATGTTAAACCATATCCTGCAGCTATTACAACAACATGGCTTCGGAGTAGAAGAGTCTGGGTGCTGGCCTGACCTGCCTGCAGTTCAAACCTTTCACCAGTTGAAGCTATTTTTTGCATCCTGAAATGTAAAATCCCACAAAGACAACTCAGGACTGTTGAGCACCTGGAATCTTATATCAGACAAGAGTGGGACAACACTCCTCTCCCAAAGATCCAGCAGCTGGTCTCCTCAGTTCCCACTTGTTTGCAGACTGTTGTTCCAAGAAGAGGGGATGCTACACAGTGGGAAACATGGTCAAATTTAAGATGAGCTAGTATTTTTCATGAAATAGTAAAACATCTCACTTTCAATATTTGATGTGATTTCTATCTTCTTTCGTGAAAAATAATATTGGTTTACGAGATTAGCAAATCATTTTTATTGTGTTTTTATTCATATTTTACACAGTGTCCCGACTTTTGTGGAACTGGGGTTATATTTAACCCATAAATAAATTTGCATTTGCTGTATTGAATGTCACTGTCCAGATGTGTGCCACGCGTTTTCAAATTGGATGCTGTAAGAGGAGGATTTGCATAAACCATGATATGGCTCACCTGCATTTCATCTTTATATTTTCCTCCATTATACTGAACAGAAAGCCTCTGGTGATGTATTGTAGCATCACACACAAACACACAGGAAGGAATGTGAATAATCTGGCCAAGGGCGGAGCAGAAATACATTGGAAACACGAGAGGATTAATAAGTGTCCTTGTTTTTTTGAGTCCAAGTCAAGTCCAGCACCTGTTCTTCTTACATCACAATCCCTGACCGCTTTACCAGTTATAAAAAGCATTTAAAATGTTGGAATTTAAGAGTTTAAAATAAACTTACATGCCAGTCCATATAGTTTACTTTTAAACACACAAAATGGTGTCTTTTATATACTGCTCTACTGTTTGGTGTCACAGGGAAAAGTTTGGATTTGTTACATTTAACGAACTGGTTGCTTCCAAGAGAGTTTAAAAGAAGAAATAACATTTCTATCACCGGGTTGTCACTACTGCTGGAGCCTAATCTGTCTTCATCTAAGCTGGTCTATCAGGATTTATAATCCACCTAGGAAGTAGATTCATCAGCACAAAGGTTTAGAACAAAATATCTCTCTGTTCCCTTCCTCGTGGAAACTGTGTTTTTCTTTTTTTGATGAAGAGCATCAGGGTTTGTTGTTTTGGAAGGGTTGGGTGGGTCTGAATAAGGGCAGAGAGAATGTGCTGGTACATAGATTATGTAAGATTAATCCAGCTGTATTTTTATTTTTGTTTTGCAATATGTCTTTAATATTGTCATTTTTATTCTGTGTTATTTCCTTCTTGCTTTACCCAACAATTGAGGCTCAGAGATTTAGATTTAATCTCTTTTTCAAAATGTGTTACAGTGAATATTGTTCGCACAGATTCCACATATGATAGAATAGTGGATGATCTTTTATTTTATTGTTTAAAGAGGCATTAAAATAAAAACCAACGTAACATAAAGAATCTTAAGCCCTGACCACATATAATTGTAAAATGTGTGTGGCTCAAGCCAGGAAAAATAAATTAGTGGCTCCCACTTGATCCCCTCAGACTCCACATCAAAGTACATAAGGATGGGTCAAACTTTCCAGCCTTTTTGACCCCTCATAATTTCTTAACCCTCTGATGCCTAAGTCATCACAAGTGATAACCGTAAGCCTAACCTATAGCCCTTTTTTGGAGAAAGGGAAAAACTAACTTTGTGGAAAAAATGTGAGCAGTTTTTCACGTGTGAGAGCAACAGGGAGCGCAAGTAACTAAAAACAAAAATTGCATCTTCTGATTGCCTTGGACTAGAGAGGGTTAGATTCTCAAAGTACAAGTGCTGCCTGTTTTATTAAAAAGAATCACCAATAACCTAACCCTGCATGTGTTTGGACTGTGGGAGGAACCCAGAGTACACGTCCCTGCCTCAGCGATATTGATTTTTATCGCTGCTGTGCATAAAAAGGTATTTTGTGGGATTTTACAGGAGCCTCACATACAAAAAAAAAGTCCTAAAAATATTCCTACACATGCATATGTGCTGAGCAGCTATTATCAGAATCGCCTACAAAGGTGAGTTCTGCAGCTTCTTAATTCAACTTATTGCAGTTATGCACCCCCCCAGTTAGAAAACCTTTCTATGACTGGTGTCTCTCAAGAAATGTTATATGCACACTTGGTGGCTTTGCAACTGATGCAGCAGCCACATTCCTGTTTTAAAAGACGAACTCCAACCTGACCGCCGGTCACAGAATCTGCTTCCATGAAGGTGTAAAACGCATCACAAAGATGATTTTTATTGATTCTCAAACTCCAGAAGTCAGCTGTAGCCTATCCCAGTTGTCACTGGGTGAGAGGCAGATGGCATCCTGGACAGGTCGCCAGTCTGTAGAGGGAGTTATAGCGCGGTCCACTCAGGAGGCTTGTGCGCAGGTCTCCTGAGGTCCCCCTGGCCTTGGCCGCAGAAAAATTTCATAGACATTTATCAGGGTTCTCGTGAAGGCAGGTGCAGGGTTCCTGTCCGGTAACCACTGGTCCGAGCCCTCCACGAGAACCTTACCCAGAGCCCGGTGGAGCACACAGAGATAACTTCTGCCATTTAATACCACTGAAACATCTTTAAACACCTTATGTACATACACTTTGGAATGTATGTGTTTATTGCGTATGTAAAGGACATCATGTTAAAGAGATTTATTTGCTTTTTTTACAAGACTGCTCTTATGTTCTGCTTTTAGATCCTGAGTTTAAAGAGCTTGGGGCACTGCCAGCTCTGCCCTGTGAGTATTGAACTTAATGTGATCATGACATAACATAATACAAGGCCTACTGCATAAAGCAGAAAATCTGTGTAGCACTTGATTGAAAACATACATCAACATTGATGTTAAGCACACATGTTTTCTGTAAGAAAAATATCTTGTTGTTGGAAAACTACAGTACTTTACATTGGTTTAATTTAAATAACTGAGAGTTTGGAACACGGTGACTTTGCTAAATATTTTTCCAACAAACATGAACTGTCCCACAGATGTGTTAACTACAAAATGAGAGTTTGAACAGGATTGCTGCCACTTTATTTGAAGGCGATAATTTTAACTAGTAGTTTTGGTAGTGATTTCAGCTTTCTGTAACAAAATCTGTAGCCAGTTGTGCCATCATAGTGGAGCTTCAAAAACCAGAACTGACACTGTGATGACAGGTATAGTCCCTTCAAAAAGTATCAGTTTGGTTTGCACTAAAGACATTTGTATGTGAGGGCAAAAGATGAATATTGGAAGCGATATCGGAGTTTCAGCTTTTTTTTCCGGTGGTATTAAAACATGCCTTTCTAAAGCTGACAAAACGAAGGAAACCACAGGTGTACGGAGCAACAGCCATCGAACTGGTTGTCCAAGGAAAACAATAGCTGATGAAAAGACAAATGATGAGAGCAGTAAAGAAAAATCCCAAAACAACAGTCTCCAATATTATGAACAACCTTCAAAGAGCAGAGGTGGAAATATCAGTCCACTGTTTGAAGGAGGCTTACAGAACAACAATATAGACTGCAAGATGCGAACCACACATCAGCAGTAAAAATTAGAAAGGTACAGAGCAAAAACTGCAACAGCTCTGGAACAAGGGATCTGCTCCTGATCCTAAACACACAAGCTCATCTGTAAAGCATGGCGGAGGCTGTATCATGGTTTGGGCTTGCATGGCAGACAGTCATTTTTATCAATGATACAACTCATGATGGTGGTATGAGAATAAACACAGAAGTCTACAGCAACATATTGTCTGCCTATTTACAGAGAAATTTATCCAAAATGATCAGGAGAAACTTTATTACGCAACAAGACAATGGTCCAATGGGCCAAGTCATTCACCTGATCTTAATCTAACTGAACATGCATTTTACCTCCTGCAGACTGCTCAGAAGGCATAACCAATAAGGAAACAAGACATCTGATGGAGTCTGAGTTGTAGGCTTGATGCGTTTATTGCGAACAAGGGATATGCAACCAAATATTTAATATGTTTGACTTTAATTTAGTTGATAACAACTATGTGGTTTGATATAAAATGTAATTTCTGTGTTGTTTAACACATCTAGATGTAAATATCATGGAATAAAAGGTGAAACGCTGATTCTTCTTCTCATATTCACCTTTTGATCTAACACACAAATGTCTTCAGTGCAAAGGGGAAAAAAAAAATCATTTGGCCGTGCTGTTCCAATACTTTCAGACTGTAGTAGTTATGCGAAATATATAACATAACATGCATTTGCATATTTATAGATTAAATATTTTTTCAGGAAATCTTATAACAAACACAAATTCTTAGCCAAAGCAGAGCATACTTTAACATTTTTGAACAGACCTTTCAGAATAAAAGGTACAGTGAAGTATAGCACTGTTTATCTTTAAAACATACCCACGTATAAATTATCAAATTAACCATCAACTACAGCAGAAAACTTGTTCTTTATTTAATTGTTATACAAAGTTTCTGCTCTCCATAGTTTGTGAGTTTGAGCTGAACGGTCCAGAGGGCTTCGTGGATTCATCGCAGATAGCTAAGGAGGGCCGAGCTCAGCAAACTGAAGCTGTGGACTGCAGGTGGTACATCAGGGCTCCGCCGAGATCTAAGGTCCGCATACTCCATGTCATCGCTTTTTAAAAGGATTTTTGAAAAAGAAATCTGTGTTTATCATAAATGAATTTCACATCAGCTATGAACAATAAACACCTAGCCCCTTCTGTCCAGCAAAACTATCTTCTAGGTTAACGGATAGTAGAAAATGGTAATTTAATTGTAAGTTAGTTGGGTGGTCCCTTTAATAAAGCATGACAGCTTACCTATTGGAGGTGTAGGAGAGTATAGAATATCATTTTTACATGACTTAGAGCCCTTATAGTAACTGTGTCTTTGTTTCATCAAATAAACTGATTTGGCAGTAGACCCGTGGTTCTACCTGTCATGTATGGCATAAACATTAATATACATTTTTTAAATAATATTATGCAAAAAAATTACAGCATTTTATTAAACCTCATTCACTTAAACTGCTCCTGCAAGTTTTCATTCAATTACAGGTACCTCAGTGAATAGGGGTAACCATACAGGAAGCAACGTAAGGCTTTACAGCTGTCGGCTGGTCACTGCAAGACATTTCAGGCTCTGGTTGCCTTGGTAACCCTGCATAAGCCTGTCATATGTCATCTGGTCACTCCTATCACTCACCTTGAAAAAAAACTAAAGTTTCTCTTGGGATCCACCCGCTTCCCTCACCAGCAGTTATTTCCCCCGCTGTGACTTCAAGTCGCCAAATGTGATTCCTTTTCTGTGGTTTCTGGCATCACATCGCTTCCTGTGTGGATACCCCTCATTACCATTAATCATGAAGTTGGTTGTTGGTTGCAGCTGACTGATGTTGATTATTGTCGGGCAAACAGTGCAGAATTATTTAAAAAAGCATTTTAAATGTCAGCCTTTCTATCTAACAGACAGTTTGTCAGCGCGTGGACAAGCATTAATATCCATTCATGTTCGTCCCCCTGCAGATCTACATGCGTTTTCTTGAGTATGAGATGCATAACTCCAATGAGTGCAAGCGTAACTTTGTTGCCATCTATGACGGCAGCAGTTCTGTTGAGCACCTGAAGAACAAGTTCTGCTCCACTGTGGCCAACGACGTCATGCTGGTTACCTCTGTGGGTGTGGTGAGGCTGTGGGCAGATGAGGGGAGCAGGAAGAGCAGATTCAAAATCCTCTTTACAACCTTCCATGAACGTGAGTTATCCCCTCTGTCTGAGTTTTTCAAACATCTTATAACATCTCTCTCACCATGGAGGGTTGCATCAGGAAGGGCATCCAGTGTAAAACTTCTGCCAAATTACCAATATGGATTAATCTGCAGAGAATACAAGGGAGCAGCTGAAGTCACATTAAGAAAAATGATAAAAAGACTTTGACTTGTGTTAAAAGGATAAATGTGTTTACTTTTTGTAATAGGCGTTTTTTAATTAATTAATATTCTGAGTAATCAGTCATCAGTATCAGTATAATCATGAGAAAATGAATCACATTGCAATTACTGAGGCTTTGAACCCACTGTGTGTTTAACCCAACATCCAAATGGATAGACAAAGCTAGCAACAAGGTGGCGAACATACCAGATACTAATGTTATCCAGTTATTTATTGGCCTTTCTCAAAATTTCTCTCTTATGGAGGAACTTTGGCCCACTCTTCTTTATATAAATTGATTTGCTTTGTTTCTGCACAGCTCTCTTAAGGTCTCACCACAGCATTTCAATCAGGTCGAGGTCTGGACTTTGACTGGGCCATTGCAACATCTTAATTCTTTTGTTTTTCAGCCATTCTGTTACTTTGGTATGCAGAAGAGTTTATGGTCGACTCAATGACTGCAAGGTGCCCAGGTCCCGTCGCTGCAAAACAAGCCAAAACACACCACCATGCTAGTATAAGTTGTTTGGTTTTCACCAAACATTACACTGCGGATTATGGTCAGTACATAGTTGCATGCATAGTTTAATCTTCTGTCTACTATTATCAGTAGTTGGACGTGACAATGTACCTTTGGCTGCTCTCTTGCATTTTTCACAAGTGATCGTCGCAGCAGATCAATCCGCTTTGGTAATTTGGCAGACATTTTACGCTGGATGCTCTTCCTGACATAATTCTCCATGGTGAGAGAGGCTTGCGTCCCCACCTCGAACCAAACCAATGTGTAAACCAACATATTAAATTACACAAAATAGCTGACTACAAAAAATATCGGCCAAGCTTTACACAGTGTGTGAACATTACACTTTTTTGAATAGCCAGTAGATACAAGGCCTCTTGAACTACAGTATGCATTTGTGCAGCATAATTCTTATTCCTGATCTGATTCCTGATTGTTGACTTCCGTGATGTTAGTGGTGCTGGCACCCAGCTTATGTTAAACATAAAAAGAAAAGGCCTCTTTGACAAATTCTCCACTCTTTTCTGATGACCTGTATAGTCAGACCCTCTAAAACATTCAGATAAAGACGACAGAGTGCTATAAAGAAGGATTGTCTTTGGTTCCAAAGTAGGATTAAGAATTTGCGTAGTGTATGAAAATGGTATGGTGTTTAGGTCAGAGTATGCAACGGCCTGTCTAAATATACAGTTGAAATCAAAAGTTTACGGACACTGTATAAAAAGATACCTAAACATTTTTTCCTCACTGTCTGAAATTAAATCAGACTAAACTTCTCCTGTTTTAGGTCAGTTAGGATTGTCAAAATTATTTCTATTTGCTAAATGCTGCAATCATGAGAGAGAGAATATTTTAGAGAGATTTTTATTACTTTCTTCAAAGTCAGAAGTTTCCATGCGTTCCTTTAGTATTTGGTAGCATTGCCTTTAAACTGTATGACTTGGGTCAAGCATTTTGGGTTTCCTTCCATAAGATTTTCACAATAGTTTTCTGGAATTCTGGTCCTCCTGACAGAACTGGTGTAGCTGAGTCAGGTTTGTAGGCCGCCTTGCTCGCACACGCCTTTTCAATTCTGCCCACAAATTTTCTATGGGATTGAGATCAGGGCTGTGATGGCCACTACAAAACCGTGACTTTATTGTCTTTAAGCCACTTTGTGACTATTTTAGTGGTGTGCTTAGGGTCATTGTCCATTTGAAAGACCCATTTGTGCTTGAGCTTCAACTTCCTGGCTGATGGCTTGAGATGTTGCTTCAATATTTCCACATAATGTTCTTTCTTCATGATGCCATCTATTTTATGAAGAGCACCAGTTCCTCCTGCAGTAAAACAGCCCCACAACATGATGCTGCCACCCCCATACTTCACAGTTGGGATGGTGTTCTCAGGCTTACAAGCCTCCCCCTTTTTCCTCCAAATGTAACCATGGCCATTATGGCCAAACAGTTCCACTTTAGTGTCATCACACCATAGGACATGTCTCCAAAAATGAGGGTCTTTGTCCCTGTGTCTGT
>VUQH01082374.1:0-12715 GCA_015106775.1 Etroplus canarensis | reverse complement strand
ATATATATATATATATATATATATATATATATATATGCACACACACATAAACACATGAAGAAAGGGGAATATGCCTTCAAGACCTTTAAAGGCTGAAAGACTAAAAATATGTAGTGACTTCTGGAAACATTATTGTCTGGCTGGATTTACTACAGTGAGCAGAAAATTTGGTTTTCAGTTCAATTCAGCTTTATTTATATAGTTCACTGCAACGACAGTCACCTCAAGGAACTTTATATTGTAAGGTAAAGACCCTGCAATATTACAGTGAAACCCACAGCATTCAAGTGATCTCCTTCAAGGAGCACTTGGTAACAGTGGGAAGGAAGAACACCCTTTAAAAAAGTAGAGTATACTGTAGATAGACTCAGTAAAGGTGAATTGTGAAAAAGGGGGTTTGCTGCATTTCCTGTCTTCATTCCCTGGACATCTTGCTAGAGACGTCTTCCTTATCTGGTTAAAAAAATATGATCCATTTCCAGACATGTTGTGTGATTTCTCTGACGGCATGTTTGATATTCCTCATGTTTGTGTGTTTTTCTTTTGTTTCGATCGTACATGAGTTGACCACGTGATGCTGTTGCAGAACCCCAACTTATTTAAATGAGACTGACACAAATGCAGAACAGATTTATTTATAGTTATTTTAAATTATTCATCTGTTTGTCATCAAAATGAACAGTTTCTTTTCTGAATAATTATTGAGATTGTTTTATTTCCTAATCCAAATGTATTAACTGTGTAATAGTAACATATATATACATTACAGTATATTCAAGGTGGTGTGTATTTATTGTGCTTTTTATCAGCCTTTTAAGCTTTAAAAACTAAACACTTTTCATATGTACTTCTTCTTAAGTTAAAAAAGTTCCAAATAAAAGTGATGTGTGAACTTCTGCTTGAAAAACCTAGGAAATTCAAAAAAAAAACCCTTAAATGTAAGAAAGAAAGAGGTGAATACACAGGTGAATTCCACAAACAGAATTTCACTCATCTCAACCAAAACAGAATGTAGATTTCTTCTAAATGTTAATGGCGCCACTTTTGGGTAAAAGGACATATGATGTGTTTAATGCTGTGAGTTATTACTGCTTTGTGGCCATCACATATCTCCATTTAGGTATTGAAACCTCAGAAATTGCTTCTTCAGCAAGGATACAATTTCCACTGCCAAGTCCTCATTAGCTTCTACAGAGGGGTAATAGATAGCATCCCAAATTGTACATGAAGTGCACAGCCCAAGCTTGGAAGGCTTACAGGTGGGTGATTAAAACAGCCCAGAACAAGTGACATAATACTAGCAAACTTTCAGAAAATACAGAATGTTACAAAAAAAATTTTCAAAAGGTAGATTTAATATATTATATATTCCTTACCTGCAAAGTGAAATGTTTTAAGTCTTTTTGTCATATTTTTGATGATTATAGCTTACGGCTCATGAAACTCTGAAATCCAGTCTCTCAGATGCATAGAATATTTTCTGAGATCAATCAAAAGCAAGGATTTACAATATAGAAATGCCCAACTTCTGAAAAGATGAATGTTCATTTATTCACTCTTTACTCGGCTGGTTCACCATGAATTACTGCATCATTGTGGTGTGGCATGGAGGCAATCAGCTTGTGGCACTGTTGAGTTGTTATTGAAGCCCAGGTTGTCTCAGCTTTCCCTTGACAACACCTCACAGATTTTCTATGGGGTTCAGGTCAGGCAAGTTGGATGAACAATAAAGCACAGTAATAACATGGTCCGTGAACCATTTTGTAGTAGTTTTGGCACTGTGAGCAGGTGTAAATCCTACTGGAAAAGGAAATCAGCATCTCCATAAAGCTTGTCAGCAGACGGAAGCATGACATGCCCTAAATACTCCTGGTAGACATCTGTGTTGACTTTGGACTTGATAGAACACAGTAGACCAACCACATCTTACAGCAGCAGATGACGTGGCACCTCAAATCATCGCAGACTGCAGAAATTCACTCTGGATTTCAAACACCTTAGACACTGCCTCTCCATTCTTCCTCCAGACTCTAGGACAGGGGAGTCAAACATCGAGCTTGCAGGCCAAAACTGGCCTATTGAAGGGTCCAATCCAGCCCACTGGATGGCTGACAAAAATATGGAAATTTGAAAGGTAGGAAGGAACATACATTTTGGACCTTTAACCATGTTTTCATTGGTTTTACTGACAAACACATAACCCATGGCCTCATACACTGTGTGCACAATTATTAGGCAAGTTGCATTTTTGATGATTAGTTTTATTATTTAACAACAATAGTGCTCTGGGTCAATCCAAAAATGTTAAAAACCTCAAATCTGAATATTTAAGGAAGGGAAAGTGAGGTTTTGGCTTTGTATAAGAATATCTGTATGTGTAAAATTATTAGGCAACTATTAGTGTGCAGAATTATCATGCAAAATAAAACAAAAATGTTCCCATCTCACTTGTTTATTTTCATCTGTTATAGTGACAATAATAAACTACTCAAACTTTACAAATAAACATTTCTGACATTTCAAAAAATAAATCAGTGACTAATATAGCCACCCTTCTTTTCAATAACACTCAAAGTCTTCCATCCATGGAGTCTGTCAGTTTCTTGAGCTCCATCAACCTTTTGTGCAGCAGCAACCTCAGCCTCCTAGACACTGTTCAGAGAGGTGTACTGTTTTCCTTCACTCTACATCCCATGTTTAAGGAGGACCCACAAGTTCCCAATAGGTTTTAGGTCAGGTGAGGAAGGGGGTCATGTCATTATTCTTTCATCTTTAAGGCCTTTGCTGGCTAGCCACAAAGTCGAGTACTTTGATGCATCGGATGGAGCATTGTCCTGCATAAAAATCATGGTGTTCTTGAAAGATGCAGACTTTTTCCTGTACCGCTGCATGAAGTGAGTGTCTTCTAGAAACTGGCAATAGATTTGGGAGTTGAGTTTGAGTCCATCTTCAACCTGAAAATGTCCAACAAGCTCATCTTTAATAATTTCAGCCCATACCAGTACCTCCACCTTGCCTGTCTTGTTCAGTGGTGGTAGGTTTACAGCCTTTCTTACCTTGGCCATGTCTCTGAGCACTGAACGCCTTGTACTTCTGGACACTCCAGGTAGGTTGCAGTTCTGGAATATGACAGCACTGGACGATAATGGTTTCCTGGTAGCGTCACGTTTGATTCTTCTCAAATCTTGTGCGTCTTGTTCTCTCAACACGTTTCTTGCGACCCTTTTGGGTATTTGCAACAAAACATTAGATGGTTCTGTGGTCATGTCTTAATGTTTTGGCAATTTCAAGAGTGTTGTATCCCTCTGAAAGATTTTTTTTAATAGTTTTTGACTTTTCAGAGTCTGTTAGATCTCTTTTCTGGCCCATTTTGCTTGAGGAAAAGAAGCTGCCTAATAATTTTGCACACCTGATATAGGGGTTTGATCTCTTGAGGCCACACCCTCCCTCATTACACAAATGCACATCAACTCGTATGTTTAAATCCAATAGGCATTTAAGTTTATACAGCTTGGAGTTGGAAAGTATGCAGAAAAATGACAATATGGTCAAAATACTCATAATAATAATTCTGCACAGTGTACACCAAAGTTAGAAATTAGAAAAAAAAATGTGTTAATAACAGAACAGTTCCTTTTGTAACATTTTCAACATGACTTTCTGGTTTATACATAGTAAAAACAGGTTTATACATGGTTTATACATGGTTTTTATTACAGGTTAAAATCCTTTATTTCTTACAGTGTAAGCTCAATGAGTCATACAGCTGGGTTTCTTCAATTTACTACAGCGGCATTTTTTTATTATGTGGAAAACCTAAGACTTATTTGTTAAAATTGTACATCTCAACCTCAGTCTTAATTTAATGCATAATTAAACTTCCTTACAATTGAAAGTAAAAGGAACAAATTGGTGGTCCATGATGTAAAATGCTTTAGGACCATAATTTCCAAATGAAATGCAAAATTTCCTTTCATTTGAAAAGAAGGCTGAGAGCAACAGCCCAGTTCTTTTTCACTTTAGTCCAGGTAAGGCAATTTGGATGTTGGCTCTGGTTCAGGAGTGGCTTGATATTAGGAATGCAACAGTTGTAGCTCCTTTCCTGAAGACGTCTGGGTGGTGGCTCTTGATGCTCTGACACCAGCCTCAGTTCACTCTTTGTGAAGCTCTCCTAGGTTCTTAAATCAACTTTCTTTGACAATCCTCTCAAGACTGCAGCCAGCACTGTTGCTTGTGTAACTTTTCCCACCACACTTTTCCTTCCAGTCACCAGCACTCTGCAAGCAGCCATCCTTCTCAGCAATAACCTTCTGTGGCTTACCCTCCTCGTGGAGGGTGTCGAGGATCATCATCTAGATAACGGTCAACTTGTTCTATTCATGATTGTGGTTGTGTGTACTGAACTAAGCCTAGAAAGACACTGTATTTACACTGTTTGAATACGGATTTAATCAAACTTGAAATGAAATGTTCCAACATTTTTGAGATATTGGATTCATGATTTTCATTAGCTATATATATTTCAATAGCTATAGGCCATAAATATCAAAATCATTACAAATGAACTTTTTCATGATATTCTAATTTTTTGAGATGCACAATATAGTATAAAACAATACAGAAGGCACAACAGGATAAAAAAAAGTTATTTAAATTGCACTTGTCCATGTAAGTGTATATTGCTCATGTGTTGTATGGATTCATTATTTATCAATATTTTATTCAATAGTCTTATGGCTTGTGAATATAAAAAAAAGATGTTTCATAGTCTGCTGGTGCGCAATCTGTATCTCATTCCAGAGGGCATCATCGGGTCCTTTAAAACTCTCTGGGCCCTCCTGAAGCCAGCTGCTGTACATTTGCTCAGTATGTATATTAATGTTCATTCTTCATTCATTCACTTTGTGTTTTTCTCTTGATTGTCATATTTTTTTATTCATATCCTGTAATACTACTAAGAAAATTTATGCAAAATGCCTTTTCTGAAAGTAGAAATAAATCATAATCAGCATACTTTATTAATCCCAGGGGGGAAATTATTCAAATATTTTCAGTTCGTTTTGAACTGTTGTTACACTCCCCGGGCAGAACCTGATCCTAATATAATTTTATTTTATTGTTGTCATTAACAACCACTTATTTTGCAAAGTATGTTTGTAACTTTTGGCATTCTGGTTTCATGAGGACATGTGGAACCTAACGAAATGCAGACGGTTGCTGGATTCCCGACATGTGACCCGAGTACAGGACTTTGCTGCTAACCACCTGATCCCTACAGCCATTCTAGTTCAGTTTACAGAGTCTCGCTTAAATCGCGAAACGCTGGTTTTAATCTGTGCCATTTGCACTGTGATCAACCCTCACATCCCCGTACACACATTCCTTCCAAACAAGCAAGCAGAGGTCGATACTACATCCTCTAATTCTAGCCCACAGGCACAGGCCACACACGCCCCAAATCAAATTTTGCCCGTGGCTTCTTTTTGGGGGGGGGCTCATCTGTCAGAGAAGGCTGGCTAGTTGCCTCTACTTCACAGGTAATCTCTCCTGTATTGACTTAATGGGTTCAGGCTCTGTAATAGAGGTCATTTAGCGCAATGGTTTAGTGCTGTGGAACATTATAGACGAAAGTGGGGCTTACCAATCCTAATGTTACATTTTAGCTGCAATTTGGGGATATTTACGCTTTTTTTCCTCAGTCCCTGAACCCCCATGGTAGGCCCCTCCCAAAAAAAAGCCCTGAAGCAGCACTCAAACAGCCCCTCGAGACCACAGATTTACAGGATCATCTTCCTGTGCATGTGCACGTGTGAGCGTAGAGCGGTATGTGGATGGCTGAGGGGTATAGATTGATTTGGTTTTGTTAGGCAGAGAGGATTTGCACTGCAGCAAAGCTTTAGCTCTTTTAAAATCTCTCTCTCTCTCTCTCTCTCTCTCTCGATTTCTCTCACACTCTCTTCCTCTTTTCAGCAGGGACAGGGAAGTAATTAACAGCTACTTAAATTCCCTTGATGGATTTTGCGGACCAGGGAGAGAGGGGAAGGGGGCAGTGTGGTGGAAGATGTGCCTTTTTCTCTGAAGCTTAATGCCACCATTTACAGAGACTAATTTTGTCCTAGAGAATTTTTTTAAGATTAGTTGAGAAAAAAATCTATTTCCTGATGTGGCTTTATTCAGTAATGAAGCAGAATATTACAAGAAGCTACTAATGCATTATGAAAACCTCCTTGCATTTATGCAGCGACCGTTGATTGCATCAAAATTTCAACCACCCTCAGTACAGAGCTGCCTCGTCTTACAGCAAGATTTCTTATTGTTTACTCTCTAACCTGCTACCCAATAAAGGGTTATATGCTGACTCTTCACATCGTATCAGAAAGGAAAATCAATCCCTTACACGTTTTAATGATTCACACCACAATCAGCTTCCATGTCCCCACTTGTCAACAGGAAGCCAATAAAGTCACCTTTTTTTAACATGCAAAGTCAATCACGAACGCATTTTGTTCCCCCGATCAAACAGTAGTCCCCAGATGGAAATGCAATTCCTGTCAACAGCTTCAGCTTGCTTTCCAGTCCTGCCTGTTCTAACTGCTGTGTCAAGTGTGTCAGAGCTGCCAGATCAGATGTCCCATGTCCTGTGTGGATATCAAACCAGACAATGGACCTCCTGCTGCCAGCCGAGAAAACGCCATCTACCCAGAAAGCATTCATTTCCCTTCTCGGGCTAATCCTCGATCCCAGGAGAGACAGGCAGGAGGCTAATGAATACAGAGGAGGAAATATGAGTCTGTGTGCGCCACGCCACTGAACGCACGTCATCTTTATATACACATACGCACGGTGTTTGGACTGATGCATCAACACATCCACACATATACTCCACACTCACACAGTGCTTAGTTTCCCTCAGCTGCTGGTCAGCAGTATAAATATTCATTGTAATGAAAGGGGAAACGCTCGACTGCACACACACAGTTTATTTGCTGTGTCAAAATTATCCACGACAGGATCAGTGGTTAGGTAAGTCTCATTATGAAAGAGCGTGATTATAGAACTAACCTGGCCTACTTTCCACCCAGGTGAATGTGTGTATGTCTGTGTGTGTATTTAAGTTGCATAACCATGCCAATGAAACATTCAGTGACTGTCAGCCTCAGTTAACCTTCTGCTGTTATGCAGGCAGGAGATCAAACACAGATTTTCCCACCAAGATACTTTTTTGCATCTGTTTCCACTTACATTAATTCCATAAATCCCCACTGCTTCATAACACCATCATTTCTTTGTTTTTATTTTTTCAAAGACAGCTTATTTAATTTACTACACATTTATCAAAACATGTGAAATAAAAATCTTTACTGCAGTTAGGGACATAAGTGTTTGCACAATGACAAAGCTCTTTTAATTTTGCCTCCGTGCACCACCACAGTGGATTTTAAATCAAACAGTTAAAATGTGATCAAAGTGCAGACTTTCAGCTCTAATTCAAAGGGACTGACAAATACTTGCATTAAATGTTTAGCAATTAGAGCCATTTTTAATCATGCCCACATTTTCAGAGGCTCAAAAGTAATGGGACAATTGACTGGCAAGCAGTTTCTTGGCTGGATGATGCCTCTTGTTTTGTTATTCCATGACAGCCCATGCAGATAAACGATCTGGAGTTGATTCCATGTGTTGAACTTGCTCTCGGTAGCTGTTCACTGAAAATCTGAATATGAGTTCCCAAGAGATATTGATGCAAGGAGGCCATTTTTAGGGTGAACAAGTAAAATAAACCTATTTGAGAGAAAGCAAAAGCTTTTTGAGTGACCAAATCAACAATCGAGAACAAGCTTAAAAAGTAGAAATATGTTGGCAAGCTCAGCAACACCAAAAGGCCTGGAGGACCATGCAAGACAACTAAAGTGCATGATCGCCGAAATTTTAGCTGTGGTTAAGAAAAGCATTTCAAAAAAGTATGGAGAAGGAAAGGAACAGCTCATCTGTCAAACATGGTGGAAGCAATTTCATGGCTTGGGTATATATGGCTGCCAGTGGAAGTGGGTCACTATCGATGATGTGACTGCCGATAGAAGTAGCAGGATGAATTCTGAAGTGTACAGGGCTATGCTCTCTGCTAAGATTCAGTCAAATGCAGCAAAACTGATTATACAAACCAAGAGTTTCTCAAAGAAAAGAGACAGGATATTCTTCACTGACGGCAAAAATCTTTTAATCCAAGTATTAAAAAGAATTCCCGCCAACATGGTTGAAACTACGACGTCGGGTCAATACTGGTCACGGTACGACATCAGAAACTGAGCTGCAGATAGTCAGATGTTGATATTGTTTCAACGTAGAAACTAGCTCTTCTCATGAATAAAAAATGTAGATCATATTATTTCCAAAAAAGGAATTAAATTATTTTTTCTTTGTATTTTTAAAACAATGACAACTAATCTGGTCAGTGCACGGTTGTGAACAGACTTCCACACAATGTCTTCGACATGTTCACAGGCTACTCTTACAGTATCCTGTCTTTTTAAAAAGATAACACTTTTAAGCACTTTATGTTCATCGTTTATGCCACATAGCTGTGTGACATAAACAGATAAGCAGATCCATTTAAAACATCACATAAAATTACATAATACTGTCCTGATAGTATTTTTACAGTTGCACTGTTTTTGTTTTTCAGGTCTAGGATACTAAAGCAATTAGCCACAGCACTAAAGCCACAGACAGGTGAATTGGATATCAGTGATAATTTTGCAGTACAGTAATACAATGTTCTCCTGGAACAACTTAGGTCATATGGTTTAAGTGGGTGTAACTTTGCTAGTACCACCCAGCTAAACACTCTTTTAGACCAAACACAACCATCCATGGCAACATAAACATCGCCACCCAGGATTATGTGCCCCTTCACGTGGCAAAAACTAATCAGGAACAGCTTGAGGAAAAAATGCATACTGATTACCTGACCTCCCCAGATCCCAATCTGATTGAGGATTTGATCCACCCAAGAACACACAGGACCCAAAAGATCTGCTGCCAACATTGCTCTGCCAGAACCCATGGGGCACCCACAGAGGTCCCATGAAGGGAAGTGGTCCTCAGTGATCATTTCAGTAGATTTACATCAACATGCAATAATCTGAGCAGTGGGCATAACCTTTTTAAGATGCAGTGCAAGGGTTAAAAAGTAACTGCATAGCTAGCTCCTGTGGGATTTTAACATTAGAGCATACAAAAGAGCTCACAAGTGGTTAAGAGATCATTGCGAGCTTCCATTTAAATCTGTTGATTCACTAATCTTCACATCTTTTATCTGTATTCATCGCAGCGACTCTCTTCCAAAAATTCCCCAACATGACACCACTCAGTTCTTTGATTTTCCTCCTCTCTGTGTCTGCTTTTAACTCATCACACTGTATTTACCCTTTACAGAGAAATAAGCTCACACAGGTCTAATGACATCATGGTATTAACTTTAATGCACGTTGGCAGAAAAAGGAAAGAGTCTTGATTCTCTAAAAGTGAGCGCTGACACCTTGATAGCTGTGTCTAACCACAAGCCTGTAATTTGCCTCCATCAGGTGTCTGATAGCTCTGGATATAAATACCCACCATTACTGGGAGGTTGCCAGGGGACCGATCGAACTGAGGCTGTGGCCGTGGCCTTCCTCACCACACACACAGGCACATGAGACAAACACACAGAAAATACCACCTCTTCAACTGGTAATCACAAGCAAATGTTCTCAAAATAGAAGTGATAACTTCTACTTGAAGCCAATATATAGATCTAGTGAAGTGTAAAAGGCCTCGGTAATGCTTTCAGGCCATAAATAAATAGTGTGTGTGTGTGTGTGTGTGTGTGTGTGTGTGTGGTGTGTGTAGTGTGCATGTGTGAGAAACCCAGGGCCATCTCAAGCTGAGGGACAGGTGCCTCCCAACTGCCCTTCACCCAATCGATAGCCCTCGCTCTTGGTTTTAATTAGCTAATCAGTGGAACATGGGCTTTTAAACGTGGTGGGAGAACGTGGCTAAAACCTGGCGTCAATACCTATTAAAATGGTTGCCTTAAAATGCAGCTGGCATTGACCCAGAGCCATTACTTTTTATGGTATTCACCAGCTTAAGGCTTTAGGGTGAGATAAACAGCAGAGAATAAAAGGATATCTGTGTCGCAAAATTTCATTAGTTAACAGATCATTACGTTTTTTTATTACTATCTCCTTTTTCAAGATTGACTTGACAAAGAGAGCAGCAAACACTATTATGGCAACACAAACAACAAAAAGAGAAATACTACACTGCAAATGACTGAACGCAATATCCAGTTCATGAGAAATAAGGTCAATACAGGTCCAACTTCAAACCGACTTCAGTGCAAATACAATGTGTTATCATCCCGGTGAGTAATATAAAACCATTCTGTCAGATGCCACCTGCGTCTCCCTGTTACATACAAGTTGTCCTTTTCTGTTGGTTGGCTAGGAAACATAGTTAACAGCCTACAAACTCTCCTTGAGGAGACTGGAACCATGTCCATACAAAAGTATTTGGTCACCAGCACATTTACACCTGCAGGAGCTTTTATAACATCCTATTCTAAATCAACAGGCGTTAATGATTCCACTCTTAATGCTTCCACTCTTCTGGGAAGGCTTTCTACAAGATTTTGTAGTGTGTCTAGAGCAGTGTTCATGAGGTCAGATGCTGATCTTGGACAGGAGGCCCTGGGTCACAGTCTCCATTCTAGTTTGTCCCAAAGATGTTAAATGGGGTTGAGGTCAGGGTTCTGCATGGGCCAGTCAAATTCTTCCATGCCAAACTCATCCCTGTATAGATCTTGCTTTGTGCACTGGGTCACAGTCATGCAGGAATAGAAAAGGGCCTTCCCCAAAGTGTTCTCGCAAAGTTGGAAGCATAGAATTGTCCAAAATGTTTTGGTAAACTTAAGCATGAAGATTTCCCTTTACTGGGACAAAGGGGCCCAGCCCAAACCCATAGGAACAACCCTATAGCATTATCCCTCCTCCACTAAACTTTACAGATGGCACATTCCAGTCAGCCAGGTAATATTCTCCTGGCATTTACCAAACCCAGACACATCCTTCAGACTGCCAGATAATTTGTCACTCCACAGATCACATTTTCTACTTCTCCAGAGTCCAGTGGTGAGTTACTTTACACCACTCTATCCAATGCTTGGCATTGCACTTGGTGATGTAGGGCTTGAGTCAGCACAAGCTCAAAAACTTTTACACACTATGAACCTCAGCACTCGGTGACCCTGCTCTGCAACTTTACATGGTTTTCCACTTTGTGGCTGAGTTGCTGTAGTTCCCCAGTGCTTCCACTTTTCAATAATACTACTTACAGTTGATCCTGGAATGTCTAGGATGGATGAAATTTCACAAACTGACGTGTTGCAACAGTGGTATCTTAATTTAGTACCACACTCACATTCAGTGAGCGCTTTAGAATGACATATTCTTTCACAAATGTTTGTGTTTTCACAAATGGGACTGAATAAAACACTTGAATTCAACAAGTAAGAGGTCTGGCTCAATACTTTTGTCCATATGATTCATGTCATCTGCACAGAGAAGAAACACAATAAATGACTGTCTCAGAAAAATTACATCAGTGGAAAATAGCTGGAATCACACATCACACATCTTTTCATATGGGGAAGTGGAGGAAGAAGAACCATGAAGGTTAAAGAGGCAAAATCTATTTATTCTGTTGTTGCGCTGAACTTAGAAAATTTAGACATGTATGTGCTGCTAATTAAGGAACAAACTATCCACTTTCATGCCTGTAATATTAAATATAAGTTAATCCAAGCATCAGCAGATTAATGGGTTAGTCAGGTATTTTGAACCCAAAACCAGAGATTTCAACGTGCCATGAATGTAGCTTTCTTTCCTCTTTTCACCTGAAACCACGCTGAATGGCACCCTGATGCAGTGGCTCCCATTATTGCTGTATTTTTTATTTTATTTCAGTAATTTCTTAACTTTTGGGAAAAGTAAAGCATTGTGTGTTGGAGGACTCATTTGGGAGCCAGAGGGTTGCTGAGTGCCGCCCTTTCAAGACCCGCCCGGACCTGGACCCAGTGGCCATCCAAGACCTGCCAGTTCAAGACCCTGCTCTGGACCCATATGTGGAGGTGGAGGTGGTTCTCTGGTGGGGTCGACTGCTTGGCGCCTCGAGTCCTCTGGGGCTCCTGTCCTTTGGCCATGGAGGGGCTCTGTCCGGGTCCTTCCTCTCCCCACTACTGGTGTGGGTGCGTGGCTGCCATGGGGACGTGTGGCCTGGGTTCCCGCCCCCCAAGGTGGATGCGGATGACCTGGATCCGCCGAGCCTGCCTCTGTCTGACTTGCTTCTGGGTAGGGCGGGAGCGGCGTACCACCCTCAGTGCTATGTACATTCTGTGACAAACACACACACACACACATTCATATCATGTGTATGTTTGTATGATTGTATGTTTGTGTATCATATGTCTGTTTTTCTGTTTTCAGTTGCAGTATGCTTATTACCGATGCAGCGGTTGGTATTCTAATGTGCACTCTTCTTCTCTTCTCTTCTTTTTCTCTCTTTTCTTTTCCCTACCTGTCTGCTCTGGAAAGAAAGAAAGAAAGAAAGAAAGAAAGAAAGAAAGAAAGAAAGAAAGAAAGAAAGAAAGAAAGAAAGAAAAATGTATATACAAGAG